>SJYX01002374.1:141885-169882 GCA_006410675.1 Oreotragus oreotragus | reverse complement strand
GCATAGTCAATAAAGCAGAAATAGATGTTTTTCTGGAACTCTCTTGCTTATTCAATGATCCAGCAGATGTTGGCAATTTGATCTCTGGTTCCTCTGCTTTTTTTAAAACGAGCTTGAACATCTGGAAGTTCATGGTTCACGTATTGCTGAAGCCTGGCTTGGAAAATTTTAAGCATTATTTACTAGCATGTGAGATGAGTGCAATTGTGTGGTAGTTTGAGCATTCTTTGGCATTGCCTTTCTTTGGGATTGGAATGAAAACTGACCTTTTCCAGTCCTGTGACCACTGCTGAGTTTTCCAAATTTGCTGGCATATTGAGTGCAGCACTTTAACAGCATCATTTGAAATAGCTCAAGTGGAATTCTGTAAGGCTCGGAGAACTGCACTCTGTAAAGGACACTCAGGGACAGCCTGTAGTGGACTGACAAAGTTTATTATCTAACTGCACAGTTTTATAATTCTCAGGGAATAGAGCATAAGGCAGACTTGCAAGTAGCCATTCCAGATAAACATTAAAGCATTCAAGCATAAAATACAGTTCCCATAGCCCAAGACATAACATAGCTTTGGTGAAACTCTAAAGGGAGTCTTATCATGAAACAACAGTCCTTGCTCTCAGAAACAGGTAGTCAGAAGGAAGCCTTCGAACGCCTCAAGGCCAGGCGTATAACCCTTCGTTATCCGATCCCAGCCTCAGGCACTCGGTGAATGCTCATAACCCTTTGTTATGCTCGTTCCAGCTTCCAACCTTCGTCATGAGTGGAGCAAATACATTTTCAGTATTTGCTCAAAGCCTTCCAGCTCCTCCACAGAATTCCATCACCTACACTAGCTTTGTTCATAGTGATGCTTCCTAAGGCCCACTTGACTTCACATTCCAGGATGTCTGGCTCTAGGTGAGTGATCACACCATCATGGTCATCTGGGTCATGAAGATTTTTTTTGTATAGTTCTTCGGTGTATTACTGCCACCTCTTCTTTAATATATTCTGCTTCTGTTAGGTACCTACCATTTCTGTCCTTTATTGTACCCATCTTGCATGAAATGTTCCCTTGGTATCTCTAATTTTCTTGATGAGATCTCAAGTTTTCCCCATTCCATTGCTTTCCTCTATTTGTTTGCATTAATCACTGAGGAAGCCTTTCTTATCTTTCCTTGCTATTCTTTGGAACTCCACATTTAAATGCACTTGAAGCATTTACTAAGATAGACAATACACTTGTAAGTAACTTATGAGTCACAGAAGATATCACAAAAGAATTTAGGAAACATTTTAAATTATGTGGAAATGAAAACAAAACATAACAATTTGTGAGATGCAGCTAAAACAGTTTTTAGAGGAAATAATAGAGCATTAACTGCTTATATTTGAAAAACATGATAGATTAAAAATATTGGGCTGGTGCACGGGGATGATCCAGAGAGATGATATGGAGTGGGAGGTGGGAGCGAGGGTTCAGGATTGGGAGCTCATATACACCCGTGGCAGATTCATGTCAATGTATGGCAAGACCAATACAGTATTGTAAAGTAAAATAAAATAAAATAAAATTTAAAAATTTTTTTAAATAATGATCTAATCTTCCATTTTTTGAATTCCATGGAAAGTCACTGCTTACATCTGCTCTTGTAAGAAGCACTGTTGACTGATAGTTCTAACTATTACTGCCTTGGATTTCTACCATGTTTACAGTGAAATCAGGCTTTTTGCATCTTCTGGTTTTCTTCCAATCAACAAGTGAAAACAGTAAAAGTACCAGGGCAGAGCCAGTTATCAGGTTATCAACCAGAAAATATCACTTATCCAGATGACAAGTCTGACACTATAGATCACTTTCCCTTTTCTCAGAGTGATATTTGAGGCTTTGCATGTGTGTGTGCTTGTTATGTGTGTGTCTTCTTATAAATTTTATATTTTCAATATGGGAAAACCCTATCACAGGTTCTTATTTTAGGAGCATTGAATATTCAAAGTTCTAACTTTACTTTTGCTTTGATGCTTTGAATTCTGAGTTCCTTTCTGTCTAACTGCTGCCCTGAGTGTTGTTCTGTTTAGGGACACCGTTTTTACACTCTCTAGTGACATTTTCAGGGCTTCCCTGGTGGCTCAGACGTTAAAGCGTCTGCCTGCATTGCAGGAGACCTGGTTCGATCCCTGGGTTGGGAAGATCCTCTGGAGAAGGAAATGGCAACCCCTTCCAATATTCAGGCCTGGAAAATCTCATGGATGGAGCCTGGTAGGCTACAGTCCAGAGGGTCACAAAAAATATACAGTCCAAAGAAACATATTCTTTCAGTTCCATATCTTTGGGAGGCTGCATGATTACCTTCAGCAAATTCTGATGAGTTTTTAATGTGCCAATCTGTTTCTTATGCTTTTCCTTCTTACTGTGTTTACAACTAGTTTTGTTTGTTGAATTTGATTACATTTTTCCCTTTTCTTTTTTTTTCTTTTCTGGAATATTTTTGTCCTAATAAAACTATAAATTTTGTGCTGTACATTTTCCTAAAGTGCATGATACATGATCAGTGAATTTTGAATTAGCCAAAAACATTCATCATAAATTCCTCATGACCTTCACTGCTGAGTTGAATAATTCCACACTCAGAGTAGCCTTCTTCTTTCTTTATAATCAGTGTAAAGCAGGCTGGCCATGTTTTCACCTAAGATAAATATAAAAGAAAGAAGCATTTGCCTGGGCTTCTTTTTTTTTTTTTTTTAAGGACTACTTTTTTAGACTATCAAAGAACTTATGAGAGAAAACTCTCCTTTATATAAGAATCAGAGTCCATTTGATTTCAAGGGAAGAATGAAACACGTTTCAAGGGAAGAATGAAACAACTCAAATGATATATAGTAGATCAAGGCAGTCATGATTAATTTCTGTTAATACATTAAGTCTGAGGTGACTGGAACTGTAAAAAGAATGAATTTCAGGCTGACAACACTTGTTTTAATGGTTAAATCTGCACTTCACTAAGAGTATATCTTAGGGAATACTCAGAATTATATATATTAAACATTTTTGTACCTGAACTTAATGTTGTGTCTAGATTTACCTCCCTCAAATTTTATGAGATATTTAAGAGAAATAGGGCTATGTTAGATAACAGCATATGTTATAGAACAGGGCAAATTATACTAGGGATTTAACATATGGATAACATAAATACAGCAAAATATGTACAGAGAGAAATATTCTATATGAAAAGAAATCTCAGAGAATATAAACTGAATTCAGTGTCATATCTTTATTGGACACCTAGGAGTTGCTTTGTAATAAATACTCCAAAAAAGAGAAAAAAGTGATATTATGGAGTAGGACCTATGAAACAAAAATTGTGGAGACTGAAATCCAGATGGTTTATTTTACAATCATCTCTATTTTTGTGCTTGTGAAAATTGCAATAATAGAATGTGAGTTTATAAAGATCCTGTGGATTAGCTGCATAAATCCAAAAAGGTAAAAAAAAAAAAAAAAAAACTGAAAAATACAAGATATTAAGGAAAGAAATTGAAGTAAACATGAACAAATGAAAAGATAATTCAAGGTTATGTGTTGGAAGAGTTAGTTAAAATTGCTAAAATGTTTGTACCACCCTAACCAATACAAAAGTTTAACATATTCCCTATCAACATTTTAATGGAATTTTTCACAAGCAGAAAAACAATCCTAAAATTTATATGAAATCAGAAAAGACCTCTAGTAGACAAAGGGATCTTGAGAAAGAAGAATAAATTTGGAAAAATTATACTCACTAATTTTTAAACTCTGTTACAAAACTGTAGTAATTAAAACACTGTGATATTGGCATAAAAATCAACACATAAATCAGTGGAACAGAATACAAAGCCAAGAAATAAATCTACACCTTTATAGTCAATTAATTTAGGACAAAAGAGCCAAGAATATACAATGGAGAAAAGATAATCTCTTCAATAAATGATACTGGGAAATCTAGACAGTCAGATGTAAAATAAAGCAACTGGGCATTATATGCAAAAATTAACTCAAAATGAATTAAAGACCTGAATATAAGACTTGAAACCATGAAAGTCCTAGAAGAAAATATAGTTGATAATCTCCTTGACAAAGGTCTTGGCACAAAGTAAAAGCAGCAGAAACAAAAATAAATAGCTGGGACTACATCAAACTAAAAAACAACAGCAACAAAAACAACAACAACAAAACAGGAAAACTAACCAACGAACCAAACGAAAAACCCAAGCTCATATAACATATTGGTGGTTAACAGAGACAGGGACATGAGGCGGGAAGAACAGGTGAAGGGGGTAAAAAAAAAATAATTAGAAAACAAATATAGATCCTTTCTGGAGGAAGACTGACAGATAGATAGATGGATAGATAGATAGACAGACACACAAATAGATAGGTCTATTTTTCTACAAAACAGATTTCCCAACCAGCAAAGGGACTGAAACCCACAAGGAATTTGACTTTGAAGGCCAGTGTGATTTTATTACAGAAATTCCACAGGATGGGGGAAACGGACTCTTTGAGGGCACACACAAAAAATCTTGTGTTATCAGGACCCAGGAGAAAGGGGCAGTGACACCACAAGACACTGAGCCAGACTTGCCTGTGATTGTCCAGGAGTCTCTGGCAGAGCTGTGGGTCAAGAGTGGCCTGCCCCAGAGTCAGGGGCACTGAATATACCAGTTCTGGGAGGTGGCATAAGTCCTTCTGAAAGAGGTAGCCATTACCTCTTTTGGCCTCAGGCCAAAAGGGAACACAGCTCCATCCATCAACAGAAAATTGGATTAAAGATTTACTGAACATGGCAAGATTTATTGATCGGAGCAAGACCCAGATTCCCCCACAGCCAGTCCCTCTCATCAGGAAGCTTTCATAAACCTCTTATCCTCATCCATCAGAGAGCAGACAAAATGAAAATCACAATCAAAGAAAACTAACCAAAGTGGTCACATGTATCACAACCTCTTCTAACTCAATGAAACTAAGCCATGCCACGTAGGGCCACCCTAGATGGATGGGTCATGTTGGAGAGTTCTGACAAAATGTGGTCCACTGGAGAAGGGAATAGCAAACTACTTCGGTATCTTGCCTTGAGAACCGCATGCAGTATGAAAAGGCAAAAAGATACAACACTGAAAGATGAACTCCCCAGGTGAATAGGTGTGTGATATGCTACTGGAGAAGAGTAGAGAAATAGTTCCAGGAAGAATGAAGAGACTGAGCCAAAGAAAAAACAACACCCAGTTGTGGATGTGACTGGTGGTGGAAGTAAAGTCTGATGTTGTAAAGAACAATACTTAATAGGAACCTAGAATGCTAGGTCCATGAGTCAAGGTAAATTGGAAGTGGTCAAAGAGGAGATAACAAGAGTGAGCATTGACATTTTAGGAATCAGTGAACTAAAATGGGCTGAAATGGAGGAATTAAAGTCAGATGACCATTATATCTACTATCGAGGGCCACAATCCCTTAGAAGAAGTGGAGTAGCCCTCATGGTGGACTATGATGGTGACTGCAGATATTAAATGGGTCAAGATTGGTGGGAGAAATATAAATAACCTCAGATATGCTGATGCCACCACCCTTATGGCAGAAAGTGAAGAGAAACTGAAGAGCCTCTTGATGAAAGTGAAAGAGGATAGTGAAAAGCCTGGCTTAAAAATCAACATTCAAAAAAACTAAGATCACGGCATCTGGTCCCAACACTTCAGGGCAAATAGATGGGGAAACAATGGAAATAATGACAGACTGTTTTCTTGTGTTATGAAATCACTGCAGATGGTGGCTGCAGCCATGAAATTAAAAGATGCTCCTTGAAAAAGCTGTGACCAACCTAGACAGCACATTAAAAAGCAGATACATTCTTCACTTTGAGGGAGGGGGGATTGGGATGGGGGGCACATGTATATCCATGGCTGATTCATGTCAATGTATGGCAAAAACCACCACAATATTGTAAAGTAATCAGCCTCCAACTAAAATAAAGTAATTAATTTAAAAAAACAACTTTCAAAAAACTAAAAAAAAAAAAAGTAGAGGCTGACTTTACTTTGCTGACAAAGGTCCATATAGTTAAAGCTATGGTTTTTCCAGTAGTCATGTATGGATGTGAGAATTGGACCATAAGGGAAGCTGAGGCCCAAAGAACTGATGCTTTTGTCTTGTGGTGTAGGAGAAGACTCTCTTGAGAGTCCCTTGACTGCAAGGAGATTAAACCAGTCAATCCTAAAGGAAATCAATCCTGAATATTGACTGGAAGGACTGATGCTGAAGCTGAAGCTCCAATTCTTTGGCCACCTGATGCGAAGAACTGACTCATTGGAAAAAACCCTGATACTGGGAAAGATTGAAGGCAAGAGAAGAAAGATGACAGAGGATGGGATGGTTGGATGGCATCACTGACTCAATGGACATGGGTTTGAGAAGCTCCAGGAGTTGGTGATGGACAGGGAAGCCTGGTATGCTGCAGTTCATGGGGCCACAAAGAGTTGGACATAACTGACCAACTGAACTGGCTGAACTGTTTGCTACATTATGGGCTTATTGTCAATCCAGATAATGTTGATCAGTTTCAGTCTTCCAAAATCTGCATTTATAATTGTGCCATGTAATCAAACTTATTTATATATGTCTATATCAGAAGTTCATAAAATTTTAAATCAGAATTTTTAAAATAACAATGAAAAAGGTTTAAAAAGAAAGGAAAGAAGAAGACATGCCAAGTCTGCAAACATATTAAAAGTAAAAATAGAGAGCTAATTTTAAAAAGAAATGCAGTTAATATTTCTTGAATTTGAATATAGCCCTGGAAAGAGAATATATTCTGCAACTCTTGAAAACTTAGTAAACATTGCTACTGCTATGTCACTTCAGTTGTGTCCGACTCTGTGCAACCCCATAGATGGCAGCCCACCTGGCTCCCCCTGGGATTCTCCAGGCAAGAACACTGGAGTGGGTTGCCATTGCCTTCTCCAATGCATGAAAGTGAAAAGTGAAAGTAAAGTCGCTCAGTCGTGTCCGACTCTTAGTGACCCGATGGACTGCAGCCTACCAGGCTCCTCCATCCGTGGGATTTTCCAGGCAAGAGTCCTGGAGTGGGGTGCTATTGCCTTCTATCACTAAAAACAAGCCTCATAGTTGAGATAATATTAAATTTTAAAAATAAATAAATAAAACAGACATTACAGACTTAGGAAAATAAAGTAAAAACAAAATACAGTCCATCACACAGTCAATGGGTAATTTAGAAATATCAAGAAACAACAAAAGGCTATATGAAAACTAAATTGTGAACATTAAGAGTGATTTGATAAAGTCATACTGAGCTCAGATAAAATGAGATTAAGCACCAAAAATGAAGGTGATAATTTGAGATATCAGACAGCTTTGACTTAATGTAATATTTATCCTTGAAGCAGAAACCCCAAAATCGAATAGTGGCATATAATAACATAAATAAAGGTAAAAATTTAAGTACATTAGGAAATATTTCAGAAAGTAAATGCATATTGAACAATTGGCAATAATACATGATTAAATTACTGAACTTTAAATACAAAGAAAGCATTCTTTCAGTAACTGGGCACACACACACAAAGTCATCTATTGAGGAAAACTAAATTATTTAGTCTGGCCTTAGTTTTTCCCACAGCAACATTAAATGCCAAAATATAATGGTGCAATAGCTACAAAGTTCTGAGGGAAAATAAAAACCTGAGCCAAGATTTTGCACATAACCAAATCGTCCTTCAAGTACAATAAAACAGGACAAAACAGTACAGAATGACAGATAGTTTCAGACATGCTGAAACTCAGGGAATACAGCATTTATGAACCATTTTTGAAGGGGGAAAAAGAAGCAAATTTGATAAATAACTCCAGTCAACTACGTGATGAAGCAAAGCAAAATAAAATCTGAAATGGAAAACCTGTCATAAAAGGACCGGCTGAGGATACTGAATCCATTTAAAAATAGAATTAATACCAAGCATCTCTGGAATTGAAGGTTGTAAAACAGAATATGAATTTTATAAACTTTGACAATGTATAAATAATAATGTAACTTACAAAATTGGCAGGTGAGGGAAGACAAAGGGAAGCAGAAGCGCACTATATATTTCTCTGAAATTGAAACATGCAATTCAAAAACTGACTCCATCTTTTGAAAGTTAAAAAGTGATCCCTTATTCCTTAGTAATATTATAGATTTCTTCTGGGTGCAAAAATCTTACTTACATTGATTCATTGAGTCAAACTTTTGCTTCATTAAAGGTAGTATGTTTAGCATGATGCAATTTCTATAAAAATATTTTATGTGTGAGTATGCGTACTCGGTCATATCCAACTCTGCAACCTCATAGATTATAGCCCGACAGGCTCTTTGTCTATGGAATTCTCCAGGCAAGAATATTGGGGTGGGAGGCCATTCCCTTCTACAAGGGATTTTCCCAACCCAGGGATCAAATCCAGGTCTCCTGCATTGCAGGTGAATTCTTTACTGTCTGAGCCACCAGGGAAGTCCAAGAATACTGGAGTGGGTAGCTATCCCTTCTCCATAGGATTTTCCTGATCCAGGAATCAAACCGGGGTCTCCTGCAGTGTAGGCAGATTCTTTACCAGCTGAGTTACCACATTATAATGTGTTTTAAAATAATTATGCATATAAAGCACAGATCCATGGAGAGAAAAGGGATTCCTATCTGCAGTTTGTTGTAAATGTCACCTACAGAAATGATGACAATTGTTAAATGGTGTAGAGCTAAGAACAGTGTTTTTCAACATGACTTCATAGCCACCTTTATCAGTGATGCTCAAATGTTAATGTGTATATGAACCAAAAGGGAATCTTAAAATGCAGTCTCTAGTACAGAGCATCTTAAAGGTAGGGAGTAGAGCCTGAGAGTGCACAATTTTAACAAGATGATACCAGTTTAGCTATACTTTATGTGGCATGGACCCAAACTGGAGAATATATCAGTGGGTTTAAGAGATTCTGTTTCAGTAGCTCTACCAACAGACCTCTATGTGTAAATATTAATTACATTAAAAACTTTTCTGATATAAAATTTTGAGGTTAAGTGGAAAACAGAAAGTGACCCAAATCAAGTAATTCTCCTATTGGCTCTAAAGGAACTCAGGTCTCTAACCAAACAGTGTATTAATTGTTGACTGATTAAAAATGGGAGTCTTCTGGATGAGCACAAATTCTGTTTATTTCACATAATCAGCAGTATAAAATGGAAATATTACTTTGTACAATTTTGAATCTGAAAAAATTGATACCATGATGAATATTCTATATGGGATGATTAAAATTATTTTGAACACTTACCTAGTAAGTACAAACACATTTCTTGTGAAACTGTATTATATTAATAAGACTATTTTGTAAAACAAGTTGGCAATATTTATCTGGAGCCACAGTGCATCCCCATACTTATTTAGGGGTTTTGTCTGCATGAAATAATCTTTTTACATACTTGGAAGTTCCAAATATATAAACGTTAAATGAAAGATAACTGATAATGTAGATTTAATAATTAAGTGATTAGACTACTTACTATTGTTTATTCAGTAAAGGAAATGTCTAATTCACCATCTCATCTAACCCTTTGCCATAAATATTTGATTTCTGTGAGTTTAGGTGCTTCATCTTTTTACCTTGGATATTCTTCCAAGTCAACAGAGATTTACGATACCCTCAATTACATGACACATATCACTCCAAATTCAGAGTTATTTAAATGTGAAAAAAAGCATATAAATTAGAATTAATGAAGTGCACCGTTAACAATTTAGTACTAGTTTTTACAAGGGATTCAGAAAAGGAAATGCAGTCACTGTGAACTGTGACAGTCAGGTGAAGCTTGGCAGAGAAAGCCAGGGGAAGGATAAAGTTGGAGAATATTTGATTCGGATATTGTTTACAGGAAAGGAAAGTTGTTGGTGGGTGAGAGCTGGTATCAATAGAGTTAATACCGAAATTAGATTCAAGAAAAGGTGGCTGTAGCCGCACTCCAAGATAACCTTAAAAGAATGTAATACTGTTTCATCTGTATTTTGTAAATACTGATTCTTTTTATGTTGAGCTAAAACTCCAGAAATCCACTGATAGCTTCAACAAGGGAGAGAGTCTAGGTATAGTGACAAGAATTTGGATTTCAGAAACTTCTGTAGCCTGAAATGGCATCTGGAGAAAATCCAGTAAGTCTGTGTGTAAATGTA
The DNA here is from genome assembly GCA_006410675.1 of Oreotragus oreotragus. Taxonomy (NCBI): domain Eukaryota; kingdom Metazoa; phylum Chordata; class Mammalia; order Artiodactyla; family Bovidae; genus Oreotragus; species Oreotragus oreotragus. Next base: position 159,657 of record SJYX01002374.1, on the reverse strand, counting down.
ACAAATAGAAATTTATCCAGTATCGAATGTAAGTGACCAATTGAGTTTCTAAAAGGCCCCATTATCACTGAAGCAAAAAAGTAGGTTGACAAAGCAAATGGTTTGCTTCACTTAATAAAAAAGTATTCATTTACCTTGATAGATCCTCACTCTCTAAGCTGTACCCATTTCAGGGTCATTCTACAAAAGAGAAACTCAAACTTGTTACTGTGATATAAAGCCCATTGCTAGCAAAATGTCATTCCTTATATTCACGGATGGCTTCAACAAAGACCCGGAACCATTTGTTAGAGCGACTGAAACCAGAAATGTGTGGTTTATAAATATAGAGTGATTCACATAAAATCTAAATCTGAAAGCTTTAGGAAAAATGTGTAAAAAATAAAAATCAGTAACCCATTGTTATGCTTTCATGTGTACTGTCAAATCAATTTTGTTTTTCAAGCTAAAGAAATATTTTAGAAATGTTGCTAATATAAGCCATCCTTGAACTTTTGTAGGATAGATTTACCTGATTCTAAGCAAGATATCACACATGGAATCTGAAAAGACTTTTAGAACAAGTGGGAAGACAGATACATAATCTCCAAATCAATAAAACTATTTGTAAGCATACTTTACATCTAAATTATAGGATGTAAAATCAAATTATATGATTCTCATCATTGTAGATTTAACCTCTAAGGATTTAAATAGTCATGAACTAAGTATTTGTGTCCAAAATATCTACACTTGGTGACCGACAGAATATCACAAGTTTTAGGTTGTATTTTATCATTGTGCATGCACATGAACACACACACACAGAATACATATCAGTTGTCAGATAACATTTATGGCATATTGTCACTGAATAATAATTTTCCAATATTCAAAGAAAATTTTCACTAATGTGGATCAGTTTCTTAAAAAGTTTGTCACTTAAATGTCCATTTAATTTGGCTACATGCTCAAGTTCATAGGCAAGAAATGCTGGATATCTGAAAGTGATAATATTAGGTTGAATTTCCATAAACAATCTTTTAAAAGAAGTAGTAATATAATTCCATATCCCTAACAATGGAGAAAGGACTCTGCAATGTGCACAATCATTGGAGAATAAAAGATACACATTTCCACCTATGATTCAGGCTGGCTGGAAAAATCATTCTAGAGTAAGCATTGACTTCCTTTCATTGATCACTGCCTTGCTGTGGCAAAGGGGCTTGCATAACTCAGTGAAGCTATGAGCCATGCCATGCAGGGCCACCCAAGATGGATGGGTCTTACTATGCTAAAGCCTTTGACTTGTGGATCATGACACACATGGAAAGTTCTTAGAGAGCTGGGAATACCAGATCATCTTACCTGTCTCCTGAGAAACCTGTATGCAGGTCAAGAAGCAACAGTTAGAACCATGTATGGAACAACTGACTTCCCTATAGCTCAGATGGTAAAGAATCTGCCTGCAATGCAGGAGACCTGGGTGCAATCCCTGGGTCAGGAAGAGTCCCTGGAGAAAGAAATGGCAATCCACTCCAGTATTCTTATCTGGAGAATTCCATGGATCAAGGAGTCTGGAGGGCTACAGTCTCTGAGGTCACAAAGAGTTGGGCACGACTCAGTGAACAACTGATATTCAAGACTGAGAAAGGAGTACGACAGAGCTGTCTGCTGTCACCCTGTTTGTTTAACCCATACACTGAGTACATCATGAGAAATGCCAGGCTAGATGAGCTACAAACTCGAATCAAGACAGGGAGGAGAAACACCAACAGCCTCAGATATGCAGATAATACCACTCTAACCACAGAAAGCAAAGAAGAACTAAAGAGTCTTTTGATGAGGGTGAAGGAGGAGAGTGAAAGAGCTGACAACACTAAATATTAAATCAACAATGGTTATGGCATCCATTCTCATTACTGCATGGCAAATAGAAGGGAAAAAGCTCAAAATAGTGACAGATTTCCTCTTCTTGGGCTCCAAAATTACTGCAGATGATGACTGCAGCCATGAAATAAGACAATTTCTTCTTGGCAGAAGAGCTATGAAAGACCTAGACAGTGTGTTGAAAAGCAGAGACATAACTGCTGACAAAGGTCTGTATAGTCAAAGCTATGGTCTTCCCAGTGGTCACATATAGCTGTGAGAGCTGGACTATAAAGAAGGCAGAATGCCAAAGAATTGATGTTTTGAACTGCGTCCTGGAGAAGACTCCTGAAAACCCCTTGGACAGCAAGGAAATCAAACCAATCAACTCTGAATATTCACTGGAAAAACTGATACCAAAGTTGAAGGTCCAGTATTTTGGTCATCTGGAGAAGGCAATGGCACCCCACTCCAGTTCCCTTACCTGGAAAATCCCATGGATAGAGGAGCCTGGTAGGCTGTAGTCCATGGGGTCGCTAAGAGTCAGACACGACTGACTGACTTCCCTTTCACTTTTCACTTTCATGCATTGGAGAAGGAAATGGCAACCCACTCTAGTGTTCTTGCCTGGAGAATCCCAGGGACAGGGGAGCCTGGTGGGCTGTCATCTATGGGGTCGCACAGAGTCAGACACGACTAAAGCGACTTAGCAGCAGCAGCAGCAACAGCATTTTGGTCATCTGATGCTAACAGATGACTCATCGGAAAAGTCCCTGATGCTGGGAAAGGTTGAGAGCAGAAGGAGAAGAGGGCATCTGAAGATGAGATGACTGGAAGGCAGCACCAATGCAATGAACACGAACTTGGGCAAACTCTGGGAGATGGGGAGGGACAAGGAGGCCTGGTGTGCTGCTACCCATGGGGTCACAAAGAGTCGGGCATCATGGGTGACTGACAACAACAGCAAGCATTGAGTTATGCCTTTTCGTTCCAATAAACATTAGACAAAATGATTAAGTAACAGTAGAAATTCCAAATGACATAGTAAGGGGAACCTGTAGAAAAGTAGTTTTTATATCTTTGGTAAGTTGTAGGTATTTGTGAGATCACATCATTAGTAACAACCTAAATATTTCTGACATATACCCAACTGCTCATGTAGGATCTCAGACTCTTGTAGAGTGAAACCTCAGTAGTTTGGGGAACTCTAAAGAAAGCCCTTCATGTGCTCACATACAACCCCCACTGGCACCTCGAGACTTATTAAATGCCAGGTAGCTCCTGTTGTCTCCATGTCCAGCTAAGCCACAGAAGCCCTTAAGTTGTCAGTGCTACTGAGTTTTCTGTTAAATCTTGTTATTGATATCTTCCACATGAAAGAATAAAAAAAGATATTTTTATGTTCTAAATAAATTAGGCTATTAATTGCAATTAAAATGAAATCAATAAATTAAAATTAGTAAATAAAATTGATTATTTATTAAACCAAAATAAATATCTATAAACAGTCTGAAGATTTTCTGCTTTGAACTGAGAGTCTCCAGATAAATTATAATCTCATAACTGCAATAAGAACACACTGGTTAAGAGTTAATAGGAATGAAGGCCATTAACTTAAAACTGTTTATGAGATTCAAGACAAAGATGTGAAGTGGCTTTGGTTAGTAAGTGGTTTAAAGATGCATTGCTACTGCTAAGTCACTTCAGTCGTGTCCGACTCTGTGTGACCCCATAGACGGCAGCCACCAGGCTCCCCCATCCCTGGGATTCTCCAGGCAAGAACACTGGAGTGGGTTGCCATTTCCTTCTCCAATGCATGAAAGAGAAAAGTGAAAGTGAAGTCGCTCAGTCTGTCCGACTGTTAGCGACCCCATGGACTGCGGCCCACCAGGCTACTCCGTCCATTGGATTTTCCAGGCAAGAGTACTGGGATTGGGTGCCATTGCCTTCCCCGAAAGGTGCATTATTTCCCCAGAATTAAACATACAAGTGTCTTTAAATTATCCTCTTTACATCTTAGTAAAGGGAATAGTTTAATAGTTGAAATCAAGTCTAACATAACTAAAACAAATTTTCAATTTAAAGTAACAAATGACTGCTTTTCTTAAGAAAAAAATGGAGTCTGTAGTTCATTTAGCAAATATTTATTGTATATTTACCATTAATAAGATAATATGCTGTGTATTTGGAGATAACAATAAAGAATCAGACTCCAACCTTACTTTTGAAAACATTAGACTTGATTCAAATAAGATAATTATGTCATAAGATCTGGTTAGAAAGCATATTGACTCAATGGACATGAATTTGAGCAAACTTCAAGAAACTGAAGGATAGGGGAGCCTGGCATGATGCAGTCCGTGGAGTCACACAGAGTCAGTCTCTACTTAGTGACTGAACACCAACAAAGATCATGAGATCACTTCAGAGTTGTGTATTAGCCACTACCTTGTAGTAGATATGGTAAAAGGAAGAAGAAATCCCGATAAGACAGTTAAAATTAGCACAGAAATGGATTCATAAATATACACGGCATACAAAGGAAATAAGTTATTCAGCTTTGATACTAGCCAAAGATGTATCTAAATTATTAATGAAAATTATTGCAATTATTATTATAAATGTGTAGAAACAATAGGGAATAATTAGTAGAAAATGGAAGCTTCTACTTTAGGACCTGGGACCCCTTTCTAATACAATACACAGTTATGTTTTTTGAGGAGAAATTGGTGAGATCTGACATATTAATACAATCAGAATACAAATTTTATAGTAATATTTAAGATGGATTGGAAGGTAAAGAGAGGGCTGAAAGAAATAAGTTAGAAAGTGTAGTAGTCTGGGTAAGCAGCAAGAAAATTGTAAACAGTGAGATTAAAGGAAGGTTTTACAATATGACGAGAATCTCAGGGCTAGAATTGATAGGCACTATCAATTGACTGCCTATAGAGAGTATGGGGCTTCCTAGGTGGCACCCTAGAGTGTACATTAAAAAGTAGAGACATTATTTGCCAAAATAGGTCCACCTAGTCAAAGCTATGATCTTTCCAGTAGTCATGTATGGATGTAAGAGCTGGACCATAAAGAAGGCTGAGCACCAAAGAATTGATGCTTTTGAACTGTGGTGTTGGAGAAGACTCTTGAGAGTCCCTTGGACTGCAAGGAGATCAAACCAGTCAAACCTAAAAGGAAATCAGTCCTGAATATTCATTGGAAGGACTGATGCTGAAGCTGAAGCCTCGACACTTTGGCCACCTGATGTGAAGAACTGACTCTTTGGAAAAGACCCTGATGCTGGGAAAGACTGAAGGAAGGAGGAGAAGGGGTCTCCAGAGGATGAGATGATTGGATGACATCACCGACTTGATTGACATGAGTTTGAGCAGGCTTTGGGAGTTGGTGATGGACAGGAAGGCCTGGCATGCTGCAGTCCACGGGGTCACAAAGAGTTAGACATGACTGAGTGACTGAACTGACTGACCCATGCTAAAGAATCTACCTGCCGGTGCAGGAGACACAAGAGATGCAGATTTGATGCCTGGGTCAAGAAGATGCCTTGGAATAGGAAATGGCTTCCAACTCCAGTGTTCTTGCCTGGAAAACTCCATAGGCAGAGGAGCCTGGTGGGTTACAGTCTAGGGGTCCACAGTGTTGGACACTACCGAGTGACTGAACACAGCACATAGAAAGTATGAGAAACGAGAACCAAAGATAAATCTATGATTTATGATTTAGAACGTACACACAATTCTGCTGTTATTAGAAGATACTGAAAGCTCAGAAGAGGAATAAACTTAGAGTCAATGTGATGTCTTCACCTTTAAAAGCATTAAGCATGATGTAGTCATAAATATTCTAATAGGATGAGGCAGGAAACAGAAATATGGACTTGGAACTCACATTTAAAGCTTGTACTGAAATCATTGACAACTTTCAATACAGTGGTAATGAAAGTGGGTCGATTGCAAAGGGCATTGTTGTAAATGAGAGATTGGTATATGGTGATGGAAAATGTGTAGATCAATTTTCCAATGATTTTCTGTTACCAACAGAAGGGAGATTGGATGTTGTTTTGAGACACAGGGGCAGATAAAGGTACACATCAATAAATGGCTAAAATTTGAAGCACCATTTCACTGTGGGCAATAGTAGACACTACTTTTTTTAAATTGTATAGTTGACAGATATTGTTTTAGTTTCAGGTGAACAGTGTGAAATCTAAACATTAATTTTAAAAATTAATAGCAATCATTTTTATAAGTGGAAAAAAAACTACTACCAAAACTTGATTTGGTATTACAGGAAATAATTCACAGATAAATATCTTTCATGAATATGGGCGTAAAAGTCCTTAAAAAATATCAGCAAATGTAATCCAACAATTTATAAGTAAATTGTCACCATGTGTGATTTATTTTAGGAATGATTTATGTTAGACAATCAGTCAATGCATTTTGTCATATTAACAGACCAAAGGAGTAAACCATATGATCATCTCAATAGATGGTGGAAAAGCATATGATAAAAGTTAACACCAGTGTGTAACAAAAATTCAATATATGAGAAATACAAAGGCACATTCTCAACTTGATTAAGGGCATAAAATAAATCTACCACCAATATCAAAACTACGGAGTTGGAGAAGACTCTTGAGAGTCCCTTGGGCAGCAAGGAGATCAAACTAGTCAGTCGTAAAGGAAATCAATCCTGAATATTCATTGGAAGACTGATGAGGAAGCTGAAGCTCCAATACTTTGGCCACCTGATGTGAAGAGTCAAACTCATTGGAAAAGACCCTGATGCTGGGAAAGATAGAGGGCAGGAGGAGGATGGAGTGACAGAGGATGAGATGGTTGGATGGCATCACTGACTCACTGGACATAAGTTTGAGCAAAATCCAGGAGATGGTGAAGGACAGGGAGGCCTGATACTCTGCAGTCCATGGGGTCACAAAGAGGTGGACATGACTTAGCAACTGAACAACAAAAATATCAAAACTGATGTTGAAACGTTTTCCTAATATTTCCCCTCATATAAGGAATAATCCAACCATGTCTCTTCACATCACTTATCTTTAACATTGTGCCTGAAGTCTTAATCAATACAATGAGGCTGTGGAGAAATAAAGACTAAAGTAGGAAAGGACAAAATAGAACTTCATTGTCTGTGAATCACATGACTTTTACATAGGAAACTTTAACAAATCTGTAAAAAAAAACCCTAATAGTTGAATTTAGCAATTTCTCAAGGTATATTTGCCACTGCTGTATAGATGGGCAATTCTCCTGTTAAATGGAAAATAAGAAAAAATAGATATATGTTCAATAATCAGAATGTCCATCAACAAAATAATGGCTAAATAAATCAGGGTATATTCATAAAATTGAATTCTTTTCAGCNTAGTTGAATTTAGCAATTTCTCAAGGCATATTTGCCACTGCTGTATAGATGGGCAATTCTCCTGTTAAATGGAAAATAAGAAAAAATAGATATATGTTCAATAATCAGAATGTCCATCAACAAAATAATGGCTAAATAAATCAGGGTATATTCATAAAATTGAATTCTTTTCAGCAATTAAAAAGTGGAATAAACCATTGATACAACAACGTGGATGAATCTCAAAGCATTGTTGAGCAAATGAAGCAAAAATATGCCCACTCTATGATTCTGTCTATATAATATAGGTAAATACTATTTATAAGTGGTAAAAATCAAGACATTGGTTGCTTGTAGGTTATAGTAATTAACTGGAATGAAACATACATGAATGTTCCATGGTCATCAAAATATTTTATAGCTTTTTAGGGTGATATTCACATGGGTGTGTATATTTATCAAAACTTCTCAACTCCATACATAAGACCTGTGCATTTTACTATGTACATTTTACCTTGCTAAAGAAATAAAGATGATTGTAACCTAATCTTTTTGTTAAAAAATGCCATAGGAGTCAATGAAAATACTGAAGAAAAAATCATAACTAGAAGAATAAAAATTAATGAAAATAAGAGAATCTTGCTTTTTAAAGAATAAATCAATGTGGATAAAATGTGTTTTCCTATTAAAATATAATACATATTCATCTTGGCAAATCACAGATAAATATTTGTTTTGAGTAGATAGATTAAAGAAATACTTGACCAGTAAGATGTAGCTAAATGAAAGGGAAATAAAGTATAAATTCCTAGACCAGTAATGACTACATCCAGATCCTACAATGACTTGTAGTACTCAAGAGTAGAGTCTGTTGTATTTCCCAAGTGACGGACTCTTTCACAGATCACCAATTAAACAGGGTGGCTTTGGTATGCTGCTGGGGGAAAACAGAGGACGCAGGAAAAACTCAGAAATCATAATAGAATATAGGAAAAACAGCAGATTATGCATGTCATTTCTAGTTCTTTCTACTTGTCTGTACCTTCAAAAGGCAGAAAAGACAGTATCATTGGCAAATCTTTGGTCCTTGAAACAAAGGAGGGAAAACATGTTTTGGTACAGAGAGAAAGATTTAATGAGAGTTACCAGGACATTTAGGCCATTGGAAGAGGAATGCTGCTGCTGCTGCTGCTGCTGCTGCTGCTACTAAATCACTTCAGTCGTGTCTGACTCTGTGTGACCCCATAGACAGCAGCCCACCAGGCTCCTCTGTCTCTGGGATTCTCCAAGCAAGAATACTGGAGTGGGTTGCCATTTCCTTCTCCAATACATGCATGCATGCTAAGTCGCTTCAGTTGTGTCTGACTCTGTGCGACCCCATGGATAACAGCCCATCAGGCTCCTCTGTCCACAGGATTCTCCAGGCAAGAATACTCGAGTGGGTTGCCATTTCCTTTCTCCAGGAAGAGGAATAAATGCAGCTCAAAATAATGAATAACAACCCAGCATCAGAAGAAGAGGCCAGTTATAAAATCTCTTTGACTAACTTAAATGCAGAGGACTGTATCAAGAAATCCACTATGTCCTCTAACATGAAGGAAAAGGGCAAGTTAGACACAGACTCAGATATCTGAGCAAACTAAAACTGAAATGTACTTTATAACCTTCAATGTAGCAAAGAGCACTGAGTTTATGGAAATCACTGTATTTTCATAAGCCTTTTCACCAGTATCTACAATGAATTCTATTCATAATTATGGGTCACATGAAGAGAAAAGGTGAGGCATTATAAATCCTTGGAAATTACTCAGTATCATTATAGGGTATTTAAAAAGTACTGGAGTAGATATCAAGAGATCTGGAGTAGATATCAAATGTCCAGCATGGCTGCTAAAAATCATGTGCTTTTCACAGCTATATATAGAAGGAAAAATCAGCTTTATACTTTTCAATATTAAAGTAAAAAAATTAGGAATTAAGAGAAAACAGCATTTGGTGAAGTGTATGATATTACCATTGTAGTTAGAAAAGTCATTTGAAAAAACAAGGTACACAATTATAATGGGAAAATGACTGATGGGAGATATTAAAATAGTATATATTAGCTGGTGGTTCTTTTTTGTACTTTAAAGGATAAGATGACTTTAATACTGTATAGACTGTTCCAGAGCATGATAAGACGGAAAGCTGAAACACAGGAAAGGATGGAGCTTCTTTCATACAAGTTTAGACTTTGACATTCAAGCGTAATTTATGATCTTAGTTTTTCACCTTTTTATTCAGATAAATTTGCCAAACTGATTAATAGTGATAATTAGTGCTAGTAATACTTAACTCTGTGTGTGTTGGCGGGGGGAATGGGGTTGATAAATGAGTATAATATGAAATGCTAAATGTTAAGCCTGATAAATAGTGACAGGTAAGTATATAGTAGGGATGAAACTTACATAAGTTATGATATAGCATTAATACTGATAAAACCCACCAAAAAATGTGCGTATTTGGGTAGATTCATATACCTAAACACTATGAACTAATCTCATATAGACAGAAAAATTATACATGACATATTAATAAATCATACATAAAAGCATAATTTTTTAAAAGGGACCAAATTAATTTGTGCTTATTTTTAAAGTCCAAGAATGATTTAACACAACTTGCTTTTTTTTTTAATTTCAGCAGTCTTAGTTTCTCACTGGTGTCTTTTTCTTTTAAAGTCTTAGAAAATTATTTATCATCTATATTTAATTATAGGATGTGTGTTTGCAAAATTTCTGTAATATTATTGCTTTTTTCTATGTATATATTTCTATGTGAGTGTGTGTATGATATATCAATCATCTATGAATCTGTTAATCCATCCAACTATTTGCCTCTCTATTATAGAGTATGTAAACGGGAGAAATATAAATAACCTCAGATATGCTGATGACACCACCCTTATGGCAGAAAGTGAGGAGGAACTAAAAAGCCTCTTGAAAGTGAAGGAGGAGAGTGAAAAAGTTGGCTNTCTTTCCAGCTTGTGCTTCATCCAGCCCAGCATTTCTCATGATGTATTCTGCATATAAGTTAAACAAGCAGGGTGACAATATACAGCCTTGCCATACTCCATTCCTGATTGGAACCAGTCTGTTGTTCCATGTTGAGTTCTAACTGTTGCTTCCTGACCTGCATACAGGTTTCTTAAGAGGCAGGTCAGGTGGTCAGGTAGTCCCATCTCTTTTAGAATTTTCAATAGTTTATTGTGATCCAATAGTCAAAGGCTATGGCATAGTCAATAAAGCAGAAATAGATGATTTTCTGGAACTCTCTTGCTCTTTTGATGATCCAGTGGATGTTGGTAATTTGATCTCTGGTTCCTCTGCCTTTTCTAAAACCAGCTTGAAAATCAGGAAGTTTACAGTTCACATATTGCTGAAGCCTGGCTTGGAGAATTTTGGGCATTACTTTCCTAGCATGTGAGATGAGTGCAATTGTGCGGTAGTTTGAGCATTCTTTAGCATTGCCTTTCTTTGGGATTGGAATGGAAACTGACCATTTCCAGTCCTATGGCCCCTGTCGAGTTTTCCAAATTTGCTGGCATATTTAGGGCAGCACTTTCACAGCATCATCTTTCAGGATTTGAAATAGCTCAACTGGAATTCCATCACCTCCACTAGCTTTGTTTGTAGTGATGCTTCCTAAAGTTCACTTGACTTCACATTCCAGGATGTCTGGCTCTAGGTGAGGGATCACACCGTCTTGGTTATCTTGGTCATGAAGATCTTTTTGTGCAGCTCTTCTGTGTATTCTTGCCACCTATTCTTAATATCTTCTGCTTCTGCTTCTATTAGGTCCATACCATTTCTGTCCTTTATTGTGACCACCTTTGCATGAAATGTTCCCTTTGTATCCATAATTATCTTGAAGAGATCTCTCGTCTTTCCCATTCTATTATTTTCCTCTATTTCTTCGCACTGATCACTAAGGAAGGCTTTCTTTTCCCTCCTTGCTATTCATTGGAACTCTGCATTCAATTGCTTATTTATTTCCTTCTATCCTTTGTGTTTTGCTTCTCTTCTTTTCACAGCTATTTGTAAGGCCTCCTCAGATAGCCATTTTGCTTTATTGCATTTCTTTTTCTTCAGAATGGTCTTGATCCCTGTCTCCCATACAATGTGACGATCTTCCATCCATAGTTCATCAGGCACTCTGTCTAACAGATATAGTCCCTTAAATCTATTTCTCACTTCCACTGTATAATCATAAGGGATTAGATTTTNTTTGCTTTATTGCATTTCTTTTTCTTCAGAATGGTCTTGATCCCTGTCTCCCATACAATGTGACGATCTTCCATCCATAGTTCATCAGGCACTCTGTCTAACAGATATAGTCCCTTAAATCTATTTCTCACTTCCACTGTATAATCATAAGGGATTAGATTTTGTCATACCTGAATGGTCTAGTGGTTTTCCCCACCTTCTTCAATTTAAGTCTAAATTTGGCGATAAGGAGTTCATGATGAGCCACAGTCAGCCCCCAGTCTTGCTTTTGCTGACTGTATAGAGCTTCTCCATCTTTGGCTGCAAAGAATATAATCAATCTGATTTCAGTGTTGGCCATCTGGTGATGTCCATGTGTAGAGCCTTCTCTCGTGTTGTTGGAATAGGATGTTTGCTATGACCAGTACATTCTCTTGTCAGAACTCTATTAACCTTTGCCCTGCTTNTTTGGCTGCAAAGAATATAATCAATCTGATTTCAGTGTTGGCCATCTGGTGATGTCCATGTGTAGAGCCTTCTCTCGTGTTGTTGGAATAGGATGTTTGCTATGACCAGTACATTCTCTTGTCAGAACTCTATTAACCTTTGCCCTGCTTCATTCCATACTCCAAGGCCAAATTTGCTTGTTACTCCAAGTGTTTCTTGAGTTCCTACTTTTGTATTCCAGTCCCTGGAATAAAAGGACATCTTTCTTTGAGTGTTCTAAAAGGTCTTTTAGGTCTTCATAGAAGCATTCAACTTCAGCTTCTTCAGCATTTCTGGTCAGGGCATAGACTTGTATTACAGTGATATTGAATGATTTTGCCTTGGAAATGAACAGAGATCATTTTGTCGTTTTTGAGACTACATCCAAGAACTGAATTTTGGGCTCTTTTGTTGACTATGATGGCTATGCTATTTATTCTAAGGGATTCCTGTCCACAGTCTTAATTACTTTTATGGAAAGTGTATCCAGAAATCACAATACAGATTCTAGGGATCCCTATTTTAGCAAAATTTGNGAGAAGGGGACGACAGAGGATGAGATGGCTGGATGGCATCATGGACTCAGTGGACATGAGTCTGAGTGAACTCTGGGAGTTGGTGATGAACAGGAAGGCCTGGCATGCTGTGATTCATGGGACTACAAAAAGTCGGACACGACTGAGCGACTGAACTGAACCGAACCTTGGTTACTCTCATCACATGAGTTTATTTAATTTCATTCTTTCATTAAGAAAGAATAAACATGTTGATTTATCCTTCAATTTGCTTTGTAGATCTTTTTGCTATTTTCTTAAATTAAACTCTAAGTGCAAATTTTCTCATCCATGATGTCTATTTTGAAGCATATACTGATTATATAATTAAAAAGTAATTTGAAATAATCTCAACCTCTATTTCTCTCTTTCTCTTCTCCCCCTCTCTCTTTTTGGCTAATTATCTCTCACAGAACACTAGGGAAACCAAGTTTTCAATTGAATTTATCCCATATAAACTAGATCCAATATTTTTGAAAGGAACTTAAGGCTGTAATTAATTAACTCTTTTAAGAATTAAAACACTTTGAAAAAATTCTCATTTTCAGAATTTATTAAAATAAAGAAACATTGACACAATAAAGATAAAGAAAAGATGATTTTTCTTTCTCAAAGAAATTTGGAGTATATGCTACATATAAAAAGTATCTTCTATTATAATGGGAACTGTCAAACATAGGCAAAAAAGAATAGTATAATGAATATCCAAATTTCTATATTAGTCTTCTAGAATTAATGTCATGTAGCCAAACTTCTTTTACCTGTATCCTTCCTACTGCTTTTATTTGTGTTAATATTGTTTAACTATTGAAAGAAAAATCTTAGGTATCATCATATTATCCATAAATTGCTCCAAATATATAAAGAACAAATAAGAGTATTTTATAGCATAACCAAAATCACTTATTCACACTTCACCAAAATATTAACAGTCTTTTAATACTATCTAATACCTGTCTCTTATACACATCTNTAACTATTGAAAGAAAAATCTTAGGTATCATCATATTATCCATAAATTGCTCCAAATATATAAAGAACAAATAAGAGTATTTTATAGCATAACCAAAATCATTTATTCACACTTCACCAAAATATTAACAGTCTTTTAATACTATCTAATACTCAGCCCATGTTAAAATTCTTCCAGCTGACTCAAAGTCTTTGTATGCTTAGATTGCTGAAATCGAGATGCAGACAAGATCAACACATATATCTACTTGGCATATCTTTTAAATCTTTTTAGTTTGGAATGTAGACAGAACACACTTTGACATAAATCACAGCAATATTTTTTTAAGATCTGTCTCTCAGGTAAAATAATCAAAAGCAAACATAAACAAATGGGACCTAATTATATTTAAAAGATTTTCCACAGCAAAGGAAACCATTGACAAAACAAAAAGACAGTATACTGAAAGGGGAAAAAAATTGCAAATGATATGACCTATGAGTTAATATACAAAATATATAAACAGCTCATATAACTCAATATTAAAAAAAAAAAAAACGTAGTTTAAAAATGGGCAGAAGACTTAAATAGACATTTCCCAAAGACGATATACATGCCAACAAGCAAATGAAAAGATGCTCGTCATCACTAAAAATCAGAGAAATGCAAATCAAAACCCCAGCGATACCCACCTCACACCTGTCAGAATTCTACAGATAACAAACATTGTCATGGATGTGGAAAAAAACAATCTTCATACACTATTGGTGAGAAATTAAATTACTATAGCCATTATAGAAAACAGTAGGAGTTTCTTCAAAAAACTAAAAACAGAACTACCATATGATTCAGCTATTCAATTGCTGTGTATATATCTGAAGAAAATGAAAACAGTACTTTGAAAAGATTCATGCACCCCAGTATTTGTACAGCATTATTTACAATAGCCAAGATACAGAAGCAACCTAAGATTCCATCAATAGATGAGTGGATAAAGCAGATGTGATATATGTGTGTAAATATATGAAATGTTATCCAGTCATAACAAAGAATGAATGAGATTCTGCCTTGTGCCACAATATGAATGGAGCTGGAGGGCATTATGCTTAGTGAAATAAGTCAGAGAAGGACAAATACTCTGTTTTCACTTATATGTGAAATATATATTAAAAAAAACAGAGACAGACTCACAGACATAGTGAACAAATGAATATCAGGAAAGGAAAGGAAGGAGGGACAAATATGGATTGGGAATTAAGAGAAATTAATTATAACATATAAATAAATAATTAAGAAAATATTGTATAGCTCAGAGAAATATAGCTATGATTTTGTAATAACTTTAAGTGAAGTGTAATATATAAAATATTAAATAATTATTTGTATACTTGAAACTAATATATTGTAAATTAACCATACTTTGATTTTTTAAAGTCTATTTTAAGCTGAATCCACTTGACCTGTAGAATATTTGTAGAGTATCCTGATTGCTTCCTCATTTTTTTCAACTGATAAAACAAGAGGCTTGATTAGATTAAGATCTATTTGGGAGGGTAGTTATTTCTTTTTAGGAGATGTATATCATTTTGCATCAAATCAGAAACTTCATAATATCTATTTGCCCCTATGATTGTGAAGTTAAGATAGATAAGTAGGTTCAGGTTTTTTCAGGCTCATTCATCCCTTATAAAATTTTTCATTAGCCTTTCACATAATAGATTTAGTGTTCATTGATAATCCTTGCCTAGATTGTTAATGAATGGTTACAAATAGTGATTCTTAAAAATTTTATTCTTCCTTCTGTATCTGTTAGTTGTAAATGTCGGACAAGAAGAAAGAAATGACTTTTCTCCATCAAACAGTAGAATGCTTTGAAACAGTGCAGTCTGTCTGAGAAAATGAAGATAATTAAATATTTATTTTCCATTATTTATCAATTTTAGCAAAAATATATGGTGCTCTACAGGTGACTATTAAATATATTTTAGCATCACTGTGAAAAAGCATATTTACTTGTTCATATTGAAGTATTCTGTCCTTTTACTGTCATTATTTTTTTGATATTCAACTCTGACCATTGAAAGAAATTTTATGTTGGCTTCTGTAATATTTCCACCCTTATTGAGTTTAAATTGTAACATACTTTAAATGTACATCATAATAATGTGCTATACACATCAGTTCAATTCATTTCAGTCTCTCAGGCATGAGCAACTCTTTGAGACCCAATGAATCGCAGCACGCCAGGCCTCCCTGTCCATCACCAACTCCTAGAGTTCACTCAAACTCGCGTCCATCGAGTCAGTGATGCCATCCAGCCATCTCATCCTCGGTCGTCCCCTTCTCCTCCTGCCCCCAATCCCTCCCAGCATCAGAGTCTTTTCCAGTGAGTCAACTCTTCACATGAGGTGGCCAAAGTACTGGAGTTTCAGCTTCAGCATCAGTCCCTCCAAAGAAATCCCAGGGCTGATCTCATTCAGAATGGACTGGTTGGATTTCTTTGCAGTCCAAGGGACTCTCAAGAGTCTTCTCCAACACCACAGTTCAAAATCATCAGTTCTTCAGCGCTCAGCTTTCTTCACAGTCCAACTCTCACATCCATACATGACCACAGGAAAAACCATAGCCTTGACTAGGCGGACCTTTGTTGACAAAGTCATGTCTCTGCTTTTNACACCACAGTTCAAAATCATCAGTTCTTCAGCGCTCAGCTTTCTTCACAGTCCAATTCTCACATCCATACATGAACACTGGAAAAACCATAGCCTTGACTAGACGGACCTTTGTTGGCAAAGTATTGCCTCTGCTTTTGAATATGCTCTCTAGGTTGATCATAAATTTTGTTCCAAGGAGTAAAAATCTTTCAATTTCATGGCTGCAATCAACATCTGCAGTGATTTTGGAGCCCCCAAAAATAAAGTCTGACATTGTTTCTACTGTTTTCTCATCTATTTCCCATGAAGTGATGGGACTGGATGCCATGATCTTCGTTTTCTGAATGTTGAGTTTTAAGCCAACTTTTTCACTCTCCTCTTTCACTTTCATCAAGAGGCTTTCTAGTTCCTCTTCACTTTCTGCCATAAGAGTGGTGTCATCTGCATATCTGAGGTTATTGATATTTCTCCTGGCAATCTTGATTCCAGCTTGTGCTTCTTCCAGCCCAGCGTTTCTCATGATGTACACTGCATAGACATTAAATAAGTAGGGTGACAACATACAGCCTTGACGTACTTCTTTTCCTATTGTTCCATGTTCAGTTCTAACTGTTGCTTCCTGACCTGCATATAGGTTTCTCAAGAGGCGGGTCAGGTTGTCTGATATTCCCATCTCTTTCAGAATTTTCCACAGTTTATATTGTGAAAAAACTTCCTTCTTCAAGTTGATTAATATATCCATCACCTCACATATTTATCATTTTGTTTAGGCTTGAGTATTTTGAAAGCATTTAAAATCTACTATCATAGCTAATTTCCAAATGTTCAATACAGTGTTATCAACTGTAGGCACCATAGGATCCAGGCCCCTTACTCCTCAGAGAGACAATGGGAATTGGGAATCCCTACAGATGGTATGGCATTGTGCTAGGGTGAGGTCTATAGCAAGAGTATATCTCAGTCTTGCCTATCTGTTTCCACGTGTATATTTTCTCATTCACTTGATGTATAGGAGACAGTTAACTCTTGAATTTGGTTTAGAGATAATTGTTCACTGTGTAGTTGAACATTTCCTGAGATCATGGGTGGAGGAATGTTCAAGAGCCATCTACATCATCAGATGGTGGAACTTTGTTCTTGTTTCTTTTTGACATGGTCATGGTAATATACAATAAGCTCTGTACTTCATGTCATGTTCCAATGTCCCAGGCTTACTCAGTACCTTTCACTATAACTGAAATTGACTATTTCTCTTAGTCAATACAGTTGCTCAGTCATGTATGACTCCCTGTGACCTAATGGACCACAGCACACAAGGCTTCCCTGTCCATCACCAATGCCTGGAGTCTACTCAGACTCCTGTCCATTGAGTAGGTGATGCCCTCCAACCATCTCATCCACTGTCGTCCCCTTCTCCTCCTGTCCTAATCTTTCCCAGCATCAGGATCTTTTCCGATGAGTCAACTCTTCGCATCAGGTGGCCAAAGTATTGGAGTTTCAGTTTCAACATCAGTCCTTACAACGGACACTCAAGACAGATCTCCTTTAGGATGGACTGGTTGGATCTCCTTTCAGTCCAAGCAACGCTCAAGAGTCTTCTCCAGCACCACAGTTTAAAAGCATCAATTCTTCGGAGCTCAGCTTTCTTTATAGTC
>SJYX01002374.1:69342-91994 GCA_006410675.1 Oreotragus oreotragus | reverse complement strand
CAATATACAGCCTTGAAAGACTCCTTTGGCGATTTGGAACCAGGCTATTGTTCCATGTCCAGTTCTAACTGTTGCTTCCTGATCTAAATGCAGATTTCCCAAGAGTCAGGTCAGGTAGTTTGGTATTCCCATCTCTTTAAAAGTTTTCCACAGTTTCTTGTGATCGATACAGTCAAAGGCTTTGGCATAGTCAATAAAGCAGAAGTAAATATTTTTTCTGGAACTATCTTGCTTTTATGATGATCCAGCAGATGTTGGCAATTTGATCTCTTCTTCCTCTGCCTTTTCTAAAACCAGCTTGAACATCAAGAAGTTCATGGTTCACATGTTGCTGAAGCCTGGCTTGGAGAATTTTGAGCATTACTTTACTAGTGTGTGAGATGAGTGCAATTGTGCAGTAGTTTGAGCATTCTTTGGCATTGCCTTTCTTTGGGATTGGGATGAAAACTGACTTTTTCTAGTCCTGTGGCCACTGCTGAATTTTCCCAATTTGCTGGCATATTGAATACAGCACTGTCACAGCATCATCTTTCAGGATTTGAAATAGCTCAACTGGAATTCCATCAAGTCCACTAGCTTTGTTCATAGTGAAGCTTCTTAACACATTCCAGAATGTCTGGCTCTAGGTGAGTGATCACACCATTGTGATTATCTGTGTCATGATGATTTTTTTTGTACAGTTCTTCTGTGTATTCTTGCCACCTCTTTTTCATATCTTCTGCTTTTGTTAGGTCTCTACCATTTCTGTCCCTTATTGAACCCATCTTTCATGAAATGTTCCCTTGGTATCTCTAATTTTTTTGAACAGATCTCTAGTCTTTCCCATTCTATTGTTTTCATCTATTTCTTTGCTCTGATCACCAAGGAAGGCTTTCTTATCTCTCCTTGCAGTTCTTTGGATCTCTGCATTCAAATAGGTATATCTTGCCTTTTCTCCTTTACTTTTTGCTTCTTTTCTTTTCACAGCTATTTTTAAGGCCTCCTCAGACAGCCATTTTGCTTCTTTTTTTTTTCTTTTTCACTTTTTTTTTTTTCCCTTGGGAATGGTCTTGATCCCTGTCTCCTGTACAATGTCACAAACCTCCATCCATAGATCATCAGGCATTCTGTCTATCACATATAGTCCCTTATATCTATTTCATACTTCCACTGTGTAATTATAAGGGATTTGATTTAGGTCATGACCTGAATGGTCTAGTGGTTTTCCCCATTTTATTCAGTTTAAGTCTGAATTTAGCAATAAGGAGTTCGTGATCTGACCGACAGTCAGCTCCCTGTCTTGCTTTTTCTGACTGTATAGAACTCCTCCACTTTGGCTGCCAAGAATATAATCAATCTTATTTTGGTGTTGACCATTTGGTGATGTCCATGTGTAGAGTGTTCTCTTGTGCTGTTGGAAGAGGGTGCTTGCTATGACCAGTGCATTTTCTTGGCAAAATTCTATTAGCCTTTGCCCTGCTTCATTCCTTATTCCAAGGCCAAATTTGCCTGTTACTCCAGGTGTTTCTTGACTTCCTACTTTTGCATTCCAGTCCCCTATATTGAAAAGGGCATCTCTTTTGGATGTTAGTTCTAAAAGGTCTTTAGGTCTTCATAGAACCATTCAACTTCAGCTTCTTCAGCATTACTGGTCGGGGCATAGACTTGGATTACCGTGATATTGAATGGTTTGCTTTAGAAATGAACAGTGATCATTCTGTTGTTTTTGAGATTGCATCCAAGTACTTCATTTTGGACTTTTTTGTTGACTATGATGCCTACTCTATTTCTTCTAAGGGATTCCTGCCCGCAGTAGTAGATATAATGGTCATCTGAGTTAAATTCACCCATTCCGGTCCATTTTAGTTTGCTGATTCCTAGAATGTCGACGTTCACTCTTGCCATCTCCTGTCTGATCACTTCCGACTCGCCTTGATTCATGGACCTAACATTCCATGTTCCTTTGCAATATTTCTCTTTAGAGCATCGGACCTTGCTTCTATCACCAGTCACATCTACAACTGGGTGTTGATTTTGCTTTGGCTCCATCCTTTTATTCTGTCTGAAGTTATTTTTCTACTGATCTCCAGTAGCATATTGAGCACCTACTGACCTGGGAGTTCATCTTTCAATGTTCTATGTTTTTGCCTTTTCATATTGTTCATGGGATTCTCAAGGCAAGAATACTGAAGTGGTTTGCCATTCCCTTCTCCAGTAGACCACATTTTGTCAGATTTCTCCACCATAATCCATCCATATTGGGTGGCCCTACATGATATGGCTTAGTTTCATTGAATTAGACAAGGCTGTGGCCCATGTGATCATATTGGCTAGTTTTCTTTGATTGTGGTTTCAGGTTATTTGCCTTCTGATGCCCTCTCTCAGCGCCTACCATGTTGGTGGGGTTTCTGTTACCTTGAACATGGGGTATATCTTCTCAGCTTTTCCAGCAAAGCACAGCCACTGCTCCTTACCTTGGACGTGGAGTATCTCCTTTTGGCTGCTTGCCGCTCCAGTGCCATGCAGCCACTGCTACGTTCTCACTGTTTTCGTAATTGCAGGAAGAATAACACTTTTAGTCAAGTGCTTCTTGTGCACCCTGGATTATGCTGGGCATTTTAAAATCCATTTTCCCCTATAATCTTTACAACTCTCTGGTAATGTAGTTACTACTATTACATTTATTGTTATAGTCACATGGCAGGAGCTTTGTCGCAGAGCTCAGAAATGTCAGAGCCGTGACTCTTAACTCCTATTGCTCTGACTGTACCCCATCACTGCTCCTCATACTGTCCTAGTCTCTCTGCTCAGAGAGTTTGTATTACCCGCTCCCCAGTTATTCTCATTGGCTCTGCCAGCTTCAAGGCTCAATTCAAATGCCACTCCCAACTTGATGCCTTAAGTTGTAACTGAATTCTTATTCTTCTAGGTTTTTATATCTCTTTATACTTCCTATATAGCAACTTTTGCTCTGTTATTGTCAGGTGTGTGGAGGCCTGCTTTTCTAATACCAAATATATTTTTATCCTCATTAAAGTCTAGGGCTTCTCTGGTGGCTCAGCTGGTTAAAGAATCTGCCTTCAGTGTGGAAGACCTAGGTTCAGTCCCTGGATTGGGAAGATTCCCTGGAGAAGGGAAAGGCTACCCACTCCAGGATTCTGGCCTGGAGAATTCCATGGACTGCATAGTCCATGGGGTGGCAAAGAGTCAGACACAACTGAGCGACTTCCATTTTCCATGTTTATCCTCAAAATGCATCCACTAAAAATCTCTGAAANGGATTGGGAAGATTCCCTGGAGAAGGGAAAGGCTACCCACTCCAGGATTCTGGCCTGGAGAATTCCATGGACTGCATAGTCCATGGGGTGGCAAAGAGTCAGACACAACTGAGCGACTTCCATTTTCCATGTTTATCCTCAAAATGCATCCACTAAAAATCTCTGAAATGGTTCTCTTAAGAATCTGAACAAGGAACGTAAGATAAATGAAAAGAATCAGTGATATTTTCTTTCTCAGTTTTCTTTGTGGGAAAATAAATAAATAAAGATTCATTTAATGAAATGTCAAAACTTAAGGAGAATAGCAAGAGCACATTTCCAACTTTACTTCTAATAGCCTTAGCTGAATCCCAGGGAGGCAAAAAGGCAATTTGCAAGTTAAATCACTAATAAACCAAAACTCAATTTTGTAATCACCTTTCCTGAGCTGATAAGCTTCAAGTTCATGAGGGAGCACTGACTGCTTCCTGGGAGGCAGCAGAGAACACCCAAACTCCTGTCACTCTGTTCTCAAGCTTATCTCTTCCTGCTTAAATAAGCTAGAATTGGGAAAATAAATTTATACAAAAAAAGGAGGGGGGAGAAAAAGAAGGAAGGCAGGGAGAGAAGGAAGAAAGAAGGAAAGGATAAAAAAAAAGGAAAGACAGATAGGGAACTGGAGAAGCAGAGAGGGAGGAGTAAGAGGGGGAAATAAAAGGGGAGGAACATTTAAAGCTGAGTATTTTCCAAAATGTGTTTTGTGGAATACTAATATTCCCAAATGATATTCATTGAAAAAAACATATTTCTAAGGAGAATTCCTAAAATGTTCATTTTATGTTTTACACATATGTTTTGATGAAGGATACTAAATATTTTAATAATGCCAGCAATAAGGGACTTGTTGACCATGAATTTCTTAACCTAATTTTACTCACTTATCCATCCCCTTAAACTTGTTTACATTTGAAAAGTACCTGGTGTAACATTAATTGCACCACAGGTTGTCACTACATGGCCCACGAAGAACCTATTCCAGAATATTTCAGTGAAGTTCCATTAATCTTCGGCGGAAAGTCTTCTGTTAGTGTTAAAAATGTTAAAGGACACTTCAGATAAAATTGTTCTAAAATCCACACCTTGATTTTGACCTTCCTGTTTAGGGTTGTACTACTGGACAATAAAGTAAATACAAAATCTATTTCAATGTTCCGATAAATTATTTGGCTTTTTATTACCCTTGAGGCATGACACTGGAGAAAATGGATTATCTAATGATTTTTAAATTTCATTTACCTCGAAACTACACACAAAAGACAACATTTTCAGTATACATAAAATTGGGTTAAAGATGGTGTGTTAACTAATTCCTACACGTGTGATCAATGGGCACTGGAGTTGGACCATTGCCCAGGAATTATTGTTATTGACTATTAATATTTTCCTATAGAAGGAGAGAGAGGCCTAAAAAGTAAGAGTGGTCAGAGAGACTGACCTTGGAAAAAAATTTTTGCCTGAAAGTGAAAGTGAAAAGTTTCACTTTTTAGGGTAATTCTCCTGTGAATTTTGACACTAGGGGTATGAGAATATAAGCAGGTGTATGTTGATGGAAAGAAACTATCCCCATCTTGAGGAAAATATTAGTATAATGTCAATCATTGCTTTTTAAAAAAACTTTATTATTATTTTTTAAATTTTATTTTATTTTACTTTACAGTACTCTACTGGTTTTGGCAATTGCTGTCCTGCATACAGGGTCCTCATTACCGTCTTTCTAAATTCCATATATATGTGTTGGTATGCTGTATTGGTGTTTTTCTTTCTGGCTTACTTCACTCTGTATAATTGGTTCCAGTTTCATCCATCTTATTAGAACTGAATCAAATGTATTCTTTTTAATGGCTGAGTAATACTCCGTTGTGTATATGTACCACAGCTTTATTTATATAAATATACAGTTGATTAACAATCTTGTATTAGTTTCAGGTGTACACAAATGTTATTCAGTTATACATGAATCTATTCTTTTTCAAATTTTTGTTCCATTTAGGTTATTACAAAATATTGAGCAGAGTTCCTTGTTCTATATAGTAGGTCCTTGTTGGTTATCCATTTTAAATACAGAAGTGTGTACATGTTAATCCCAAACTCCCTAACTACCTTTACCCCCCTCAACTTTCCCCACTGGTAACTATAAGTTCACTCTCTAAGTCTGTGAGTCTGTTTCTGTTTTATAAATAAATTTATTTGTATCTTTTTTAAAAAATTCTGCATATAAGCAATATTGGGCTTCCAAGCTGGTGCTAGTGGTAAAGAACCCCCCAGCCAATACAGGAGAGGTAAGAGACACAAGTTGTATCCCTGGGTCAGGAAGATCCCCTGGAGGAGGGCGTGGCAACCCACTCCAGTACTCTTGCCTGGAGAATCCCATGAGGAGCTTGGTGGGCTACAGACCATAGGATTGCACAGAGTCAGACACAAATGAAGCAACTTAGCACATGCACACATATGCAATATTATACGATATTTCTCTTTCTCTGTCTGACTTACTTCATTCAGTATAACAATTTCTAGGCCCATCCATGTTGCTGAAAATGACATTACACTAAGTACCCTAGATACAAAAGAGTCCCACTCCAGAGTACATTCATAAGTCCAATTTGTTCCTAAGTCCAACACAAAGTCAGCCTCGATACCTGACACAATCAACTATGTGGTACTGTACTGTAATAACTTTATAATGCTTTACACACAAATAATACATAAAAAATAAACAAATACAAAAGATAAACATTTTTGATCTTAAAATACAGTGCTTTGAAAAGTACAGTATTACAGTAAGACAAGTGATACTTCTTAGCAGTATCAGCTACATCACTGCTGTTTTTATGCATGCTTCTAGACATCCTGGGCTTGAAATAAAGATACTGTACAGTAAAGTACACAAAAGCACAACCATTTATAGAGGGTGCACATGTGACGATTTATGCCAGACACGTGAACTAACTTACATGATTGGACTTGTGGACACACATTCACATCTTTGAAATTTTGCAACTTGAAGGTTTATAAGTAAGGAGCTTACTGTATTCATTCTTTTTAATGGGTAGTAGTCTATTGTTCCACATTTTCTTTACCAGTTCTTCTGTCAATAGATATTGAGGTTGCTTCCATGTGTTGACTGTTATAAACAGAACTTCATTGAACACTGGAATGCATGTATCCTTTTGGAACATGTTGTTCTCAAGATATCTGCCCAGTAGTGGGATTATAGGATCATGGTAGTTCTTTTAGTTTTTAAGAAACCTCCATATTGTTCTTCATGGTGACTGTACCATTTTACACACTCATCAATAGTGTTTTCCTTCTCTCAACATCCTCTCCAGCATGCCTTGTTTGTGGATTTTTTGATGATAGCCATTTTGACTGGTAGGAGGTGATATCTCTTTGTAGTTTTAATTTATATTTCTCTAATAATTAGAAATGTTGAACATCTTTTCATGGGCCTCTTGGCCTTCTGTATGTCTTTGGGAAAAATGTGTTTTTTTTTTTTTTCCCATTATGTTATCACAGAGTATTTTCCATGCCCATATATCTATTTCATTATCTGAATTGCTATATTATTTTGAAGGAAAACTATGACAAATCTAGCCAACATATTAAAAAGCAAAAGCATCACTTTGCCAACAAAGGTCCATATAATCAAAGCTATGGTTCTTCCAGTAGTCATGTACAGATGGGAGAGTCAGACCAGAAAGAAGACTGAGCACAGAAAAAAAATAATGCTTTAAAATTGTGGTGCTGGAGAAGACTCTTGAGAGTCTCTTGGACTGCAAGGAGATCCAACCAGTCAATCCTAAAATAAATTAATCCTGAAAATTCATTGGAAGAACTGATGCTGAAGGCAAAGCTCCAATACTTTGGCCACCTAATGCATAGAGCGAACTCACTGGAAATAACCCTGATGCCAGGAAAGATTGAAGACAAAAGAGAATGGGGAAGCAGAGGATGAGATGGTTAGATAGCATCACCAACTCAATGGACCTGAGTTTGAGCAAACTCCAGGAGAGAGTGAACAAAGAGCATGGCATGCTACAGTCCACCAGATCCAAAGATTTGGACACAGCTTAGTGAATGAACAACAAAATTACTTGAATTGAAAGAAATGCAGCATATTTAGTCAAGACCTATGACTAGGTATAAAGAGATATAATGTTAATGTATTTTAGTATTTTTAATTAAAAAATTCTGAAATGGAAATTCTTCTAAAGTTCTGCATGTCTTCAACTATTCTTGAAAATTGAGAACTAATTACCTGTAGAATGTGTACATTTTAATTTTCATAAGGGTGCTAGGTCAACCTTCATTGTGACTTTGCCCTTTTATATAAACATTGAGATGTATCAGGATACTTATATCTTCACACTCTACCTAAATCAAGAAGACTATTCTTTTAACAAAATTTTTATTCTAATATAAATACAGAAGAGGGCATGGTTGTAAGTTAGTTACTGATTAGGAGGATTTTTGTTGTTGTTGTTGTTGTTTTAAATTGTGTACCATGTTCCCAGTACGTTAGTCATTCCCAGTAACTATAAGCACTATCTTAATTTCTAAAAGTGTAAATTATTATTGCTTATTTTTATACTTTATAGAAATGGAATTATATAATAGTAATGTCTCCATTTCTCAAACTTGTGTTTTTGAAGTAATTTGCTATGTGAAATTGTAGATTATTCATTCTTGTTACTATATAGTATGCCACCTTGTTTCTATATCTCAATATTGTATTTATTCTATTTTGTAATAATTAAAGTATAACTATTCTATCTATTTTAACTGTTAATTGGTAGTTATTTCCAGTTTAAGGCTGTTTTGAATAGTGCTGCACTGACTATTCTGGTACATATTTTTGGCTGAATATACGTATACATAGCTGCTAAAAATATATCTAGAAATAAATTGCTGTGTCATAAAGTATGGATATATTTAGTCAGAGTAGGCACTGTCAACCACTTTTCCAAATTGGTTTTACAGCTTTAGCATTCAACCAGCTTCTTTATATATTTGCCAATATTTGATATGATCTATCTTTTTTACTCTGAGGCATAATGACATCTAACATTTTTGATTTGGTTTTCCCTGATAACTAGTGAAGTTGACTTCCTTTACATGTGCCCAGTGACCCTTTCAGTACCATTTTTGCTATTTATCCGATTTCTTTCTCTACATTTATAGTTTTAAGAAAGAGTGCTTTGTTGGATGCAAGTATAGCAAATATCTTCTCATACTCCTATGATTTTATTATACATTTACATGATCTCTTTCTCAATGACTAGAACTAATTTGTGTTTTAATTTTCATTTCCTTAGTTACTACTTAGAAGAAACATTTTTATGTTTATTAGCTATGTTATTTTCTCTCCAGGGAAATGTCTTGCAATATTGGCATAATTTTCCTAAGTCATTTGTCATTTTCCTATTTATTTTCAGTAATTTAAAAATTGTGCCTGGGTATTGCTTGTTTATTTAGTTGCAAGTTTTTCCCAATCCATGCTTGTTGTTTTATTTAAGAAAGTATAGATTCTTATTTTTCCAGCTTTATTGAGATACAATTGACATATTAATTTCAGGTATGCAACATAATTTGATACATGTATATGTTGCAAAATGGTTACTACAGAAAGATTAGTTGAAACCTTCATGACCTTACCTAGTTGTTTTTTGTGTGTGCTGAGAATATTTAAGATATGTTCTCTTACTGTATTCAAGTATGCAATTCAGTATTGGTAACTGTAGTGACTAGGCTGTTTATTAGGTTCCCAAAACATAATCATTTTATAACTGGAAGAGATGTGTATAAGAGACAGCTTAAAATACAGTGCTTTGAAAAGTACAGTATTACAGTAAGACAGGTGATACTTCTTAGCAGTATCAGCTACATCACTGCTGTTTTTATGCATGCTTCTAGACATCCTGGGCTTGAAATAAAGATACTGTACAGTAAAGTACACAAAAGCACAACCATTTATAGAGGGTGCACATGTGACGATTTATGCCAGACACGTGAACTAACTTACATGATTGGACTTGTGGACACACATTCACATCTTTGAAATTTTGCAACTTGAAGGTTTATAAGTAAGGAGCTTACTGTATTCATTCTTTTTAATGGGTAGTAGTCTATTGTTCCACATTTTCTTTACCAGTTCTTCTGTCAATAGATATTGAGGTTGCTTCCATGTGTTGACTGTTATAAACAGAACTTCATTGAACACTGGAATGCATGTATCCTTTTGGAACATGTTTTCCTTTTGGACCATGTTGTTCTCAAGATATCTGCCCAGTAGTGGGATTATAGGATCATGGTAGTTCTTTTAGTTTTTAAGAAACCTCCATATTGTTCTTCATGGTGACTGTACCATTTTACACACTCATCAATAGTGTTTTCCTTCTCTCAACATCCTCTCCAGCATGCCTTGTTTGTGGATTTTTTGATGATAGCCATTTTGACTGGTAGGAGGTGATATCTCTTTGTAGTTTTAATTTATATTTCTCTAATAATTAGAAATGTTGAACATCTTTTCATGGGCCTCTTGGCCTTCTGTATGTCTTTGGGAAAAATGTGTTTTTTTTTTTTTTCCCATTATGTTATCACAGAGTATTTTCCATGCCCATATATCTATTTCATTATCTGAATTGCTATATTATTTTGAAGGAAAACTATGACAAATCTAGCCAACATATTAAAAAGCAAAAGCATCACTTTGCCAACAAAGGTCCATATAATCAAAGCTATGGTTCTTCCAGTAGTCATGTACAGATGGGAGAGTCAGACCAGAAAGAAGACTGAGCACAGAAAAAAAATAATGCTTTAAAATTGTGGTGCTGGAGAAGACTCTTGAGAGTCTCTTGGACTGCAAGGAGATCCAACCAGTCAATCCTAAAATAAATTAATCCTGAATATTCATTGGAAGAACTGATGCTGAAGGCAAAGCTCCAATACTTTGGCCACCTAATGCATAGAGCGAACTCACTGGAAATAACCCTGATGCCAGGAAAGATTGAAGACAAAAGAGAATGGGGAAGCAGAGGATGAGATGGTTAGATAGCATCACCAACTCAATGGACCTGAGTTTGAGCAAACTCCAGGAGAGAGTGAACAAAGAGCATGGCATGCTACAGTCCACCAGATCCAAAGATTTGGACACAGCTTAGTGAATGAACAACAAAATTACTTGAATTGAAAGAAATGCAGCATATTTAGTCAAGACCTATGACTAGGTATAAAGAGATATAATGTTAATGTATTTTAGTATTTTTAATTAAAAAATTCTGAAATGGAAATTCTTCTAAAGTTCTGCATGTCTTCAACTATTCTTGAAAATTGAGAACTAATTACCTGTAGAATGTGTACATTTTAATTTTCATAAGGGTGCTAGGTCAACCTTCATTGTGACTTTGCCCTTTTATATAAACATTGAGATGTATCAGGATACTTATATCTTCACACTCTACCTAAATCAAGAAGACTATTCTTTTAACAAAATTTTTATTCTAATATAAATACAGAAGAGGGCATGGTTGTAAGTTAGTTACTGATTAGGAGGATTTTTGTTGTTGTTGTTGTTGTTTTAAATTGTGTACCATGTTCCCAGTACGTTAGTCATTCCCAGTAACTATAAGCACTATCTTAATTTCTAAAAGTGTAAATTATTATTGCTTATTTTTATACTTTATAGAAATGGAATTATATAATAGTAATGTCTCCATTTCTCAAACTTGTGTTTTTGAAGTAATTTGCTATGTGAAATTGTAGATTATTCATTCTTGTTACTATATAGTATGCCACCTTGTTTCTATATCTCAATATTGTATTTATTCTATTTTGTAATAATTAAAGTATAACTATTCTATCTATTTTAACTGTTAATTGGTAGTTATTTCCAGTTTAAGGCTGTTTTGAATAGTGCTGCACTGACTATTCTGGTACATATTTTTGGCTGAATATACGTATACATAGCTGCTAAAAATATATCTAGAAATAAATTGCTGTGTCATAAAGTATGGATATATTTAGTCAGAGTAGGCACTGTCAACCACTTTTCCAAATTGGTTTTACAGCTTTAGCATTCAACCAGCTTCTTTATATATTTGCCAATATTTGATATGATCTATCTTTTTTACTCTGAGGCATAATGACATCTAACATTTTTGATTTGGTTTTCCCTGATAACTAGTGAAGTTGACTTCCTTTACATGTGCCCAGTGACCCTTTCAGTACCATTTTTGCTATTTATCCGATTTCTTTCTCTACATTTATAGTTTTAAGAAAGAGTGCTTTGTTGGATGCAAGTATAGCAAATATCTTCTCATACTCCTATGATTTTATTATACATTTACATGATCTCTTTCTCAATGACTAGAACTAATTTGTGTTTTAATTTTCATTTCCTTAGTTACTACTTAGAAGAAACATTTTTATGTTTATTAGCTATGTTATTTTCTCTCCAGGGAAATGTCTTGCAATATTGGCATAATTTTCCTAAGTCATTTGTCATTTTCCTATTTATTTTCAGTAATTTAAAAATTGTGCCTGGGTATTGCTTGTTTATTTAGTTGCAAGTTTTTCCCAATCCATGCTTGTTGTTTTATTTAAGAAAGTATAGATTCTTATTTTTCCAGCTTTATTGAGATACAATTGACATATTAATTTCAGGTATGCAACATAATTTGATACATGTATATGTTGCAAAATGGTTACTACAGAAAGATTAGTTGAAACCTTCATGACCTTACCTAGTTGTTTTTTGTGTGTGCTGAGAATATTTAAGATATGTTCTCTTACTGTATTCAAGTATGCAATTCAGTATTGGTAACTGTAGTGACTAGGCTGTTTATTAGGTTCCCAAAACATAATCATTTTATAACTGGAAGAGATGTGTATAAGAGACAGCTTAAAATACAGTGCTTTGAAAAGTACAGTATTACAGTAAGACAGGTGATACTTCTTAGCAGTATCAGCTACATCACTGCTGTTTTTATGCATGCTTCTAGACATCCTGGGCTTGAAATAAAGATACTGTACAGTAAAGTACACAAAAGCACAACCATTTATAGAGGGTGCACATGTGACGATTTATGCCAGACACGTGAACTAACTTACATGATTGGACTTGTGGACACACATTCACATCTTTGAAATTTTGCAACTTGAAGGTTTATAAGTAAGGAGCTTACTGTATTCATTCTTTTTAATGGGTAGTAGTCTATTGTTCCACATTTTCTTTACCAGTTCTTCTGTCAATAGATATTGAGGTTGCTTCCATGTGTTGACTGTTATAAACAGAACTTCATTGAACACTGGAATGCATGTATCCTTTTGGAACATGTTTTCCTTTTGGACCATGTTGTTCTCAAGATATCTGCCCAGTAGTGGGATTATAGGATCATGGTAGTTCTTTTAGTTTTTAAGAAACCTCCATATTGTTCTTCATGGTGACTGTACCATTTTACACACTCATCAATAGTGTTTTCCTTCTCTCAACATCCTCTCCAGCATGCCTTGTTTGTGGATTTTTTGATGATAGCCATTTTGACTGGTAGGAGGTGATATCTCTTTGTAGTTTTAATTTATATTTCTCTAATAATTAGAAATGTTGAACATCTTTTCATGGGCCTCTTGGCCTTCTGTATGTCTTTGGGAAAAATGTGTTTTTTTTTTTTTTCCCATTATGTTATCACAGAGTATTTTCCATGCCCATATATCTATTTCATTATCTGAATTGCTATATTATTTTGAAGGAAAACTATGACAAATCTAGCCAACATATTAAAAAGCAAAAGCATCACTTTGCCAACAAAGGTCCATATAATCAAAGCTATGGTTCTTCCAGTAGTCATGTACAGATGGGAGAGTCAGACCAGAAAGAAGACTGAGCACAGAAAAAAAATAATGCTTTAAAATTGTGGTGCTGGAGAAGACTCTTGAGAGTCTCTTGGACTGCAAGGAGATCCAACCAGTCAATCCTAAAATAAATTAATCCTGAATATTCATTGGAAGAACTGATGCTGAAGGCAAAGCTCCAATACTTTGGCCACCTAATGCATAGAGCGAACTCACTGGAAATAACCCTGATGCCAGGAAAGATTGAAGACAAAAGAGAATGGGGAAGCAGAGGATGAGATGGTTAGATAGCATCACCAACTCAATGGACCTGAGTTTGAGCAAACTCCAGGAGAGAGTGAACAAAGAGCATGGCATGCTACAGTCCACCAGATCCAAAGATTTGGACACAGCTTAGTGAATGAACAACAAAATTACTTGAATTGAAAGAAATGCAGCATATTTAGTCAAGACCTATGACTAGGTATAAAGAGATATAATGTTAATGTATTTTAGTATTTTTAATTAAAAAATTCTGAAATGGAAATTCTTCTAAAGTTCTGCATGTCTTCAACTATTCTTGAAAATTGAGAACTAATTACCTGTAGAATGTGTACATTTTAATTTTCATAAGGGTGCTAGGTCAACCTTCATTGTGACTTTGCCCTTTTATATAAACATTGAGATGTATCAGGATACTTATATCTTCACACTCTACCTAAATCAAGAAGGCTATTCTTTTAACAAAATTTTTATTCTAATATAAATACAGAAGATGGCATGGTTGTAAGTTAGTTACTGATTAGGAGGATTTTTGTTGTTGTTGTTTTTGTTGTTGTTTTAAATTGTGTACCATGTTCCCAGTACGTTAGTCATTCCCAGTAACTATAAGCACTATCTTAATTTCTAAAAGTGTAAATTATTATTGCTTATTTTTATACTTTATAGAAATGGAATTATATAACAGTAATGTCTCCATTTCTCAAACTTGTGTTTTTGAAGTAATTTGCTANTTTGTTGTTGTTTTAAATTGTGTACCATGTTCCCAGTACGTTAGTCATTCCCAGTAACTATAAGCACTATCTTAATTTCTAAAAGTGTAAATTATTATTGCTTATTTTTATACTTTATAGAAATGGAATTATATAACAGTAATGTCTCCATTTCTCAAACTTGTGTTTTTGAAGTAATTTGCTATGTGAAATTGTAGATTATTCATTCTTGTTACTATATAGTATGCCACCTTGTTTCTATATCTCAATATTGTATTTATTCTATTTTGTAATAATTAAAGTATAACTATTCTATCTATTTTAACTGTTAATTGGTAGTTATTTCCAGTTTAAGGCTGTTTTGAATAGTGCTGCACTGACTATTCTGGTACATATTTTTGGCTGAATATACGTATACATAGCTGCTAAAAATATATCTAGAAATAAATTGCTGTGTCATAAAGTATGGATATATTTAGTCAGAGTAGGCACTGTCAACCACTTTTCCAAATTGGTTTTACAGCTTTAGCATTCAACCAGCTTCTTTATATATTTGCCAATATTTGATATGATCTATCTTTTTTACTCTGAGGCATAATGACATCTAACATTTTTGATTTGGTTTTCCCTGATAACTAGTGAAGTTGACTTCCTTTACATGTGCCCAGTGACCCTTTCAGTACCATTTTTGCTATTTATCCGATTTCTTTCTCTACATTTATAGTTTTAAGAAAGAGTGCTTTGTTGGATGCAAGTATAGCAAATATCTTCTCATACTCCTATGATTTTATTATACATTTACATGATCTCTTTCTCAATGACTAGAACTAATTTGTGTTTTAATTTTCATTTCCTTAGTTACTACTTAGAAGAAACATTTTTATGTTTATTAGCTATGTTATTTTCTCTCCAGGGAAATGTCTTGCAATATTGGCATAATTTTCCTAAGTCATTTGTCATTTTCCTATTTATTTTCAGTAATTTAAAAATTGTGCCTGGGTATTGCTTGTTTATTTAGTTGCAAGTTTTTCCCAATCCATGCTTGTTGTTTTATTTAAGAAAGTATAGATTCTTATTTTTCCAGCTTTATTGAGATACAATTGACATATTAATTTCAGGTATGCAACATAATTTGATACATGTATATGTTGCAAAATGGTTACTACAGAAAGATTAGTTGAAACCTTCATGACCTTACCTAGTTGTTTTTTGTGTGTGCTGAGAATATTTAAGATATGTTCTCTTACTGTATTCAAGTATGCAATTCAGTATTGGTAACTGTAGTGACTAGGCTGTTTATTAGGTTCCCAAAACATAATCATTTTATAACTGGAAGTTTTTACTCTAACCAACATCATCCTATTTCCTCCACCCTCTAGTCCCTAGTACTATTCTACTATGTATCTATGAGTTTTACTTTATAGATTCCACATGTAGGTGAGATCATAGGGTATTTGACTTCGTCTGACATTTCATAATGCCTTCAAGGTACATTCATGTTATTGCAAATGAAAAGATTTCCATTGTTTTTATGGCTGAATACTATTCCAGGTTGTATATGCATATATAATATATAATATGTATTATCAAGTATTATTATCAAACATGCACATATTAAATTATTATTATATTATACATCATCATTAAATATACATGATCACATTTTATTTATTCATTTATATTGTGTTGGACACTTAAAATGTTTCTATGTCTTGGTTAATGCAATGTTCTGGTAAGCTGAGTGCAGGCAACCCTCAAGACAGTGATTTCATTTCCACTGGATACATATAAATGAAAGGAATTATTGGATCATATAGCAGTTTTATTTTTAATTTTTGAGGAAACTCCATATTGTCTCCCACAGTGGCTGTAAAAAATGTACCTGTAACCAACAGGGCACAAGAGTTTTGTTTTCTCTACATCATCAATAGTATTTATTTTCTGTTTTATTTTTGATTGTAGCCATCTTAACAGATATGACATGCTACCTCATTTGGTTTTTATTGCATTTTCCTGATGATTAGTGATACTGAGCATCTTTTAATGTACTTATTTTTTTATGTCTTCCTTGGAAAAGTATTTATTCAGGTCCTATGCTCATTTTTAATTGCATTGCTTGCCTTTTGATATTGAGTTATATGAGTTCTTTTATATTTTGCATGTTATACAATTATCTGATGCATAATTTGAAAATATTTTTGCCTAGTCTATGAATTGTCTTGACATTCTGTTGATTGATCTTTGTTGTTTCCTTCTGGCAGCTCTGGGATTAGTTTTGTTTTCTTTTTCTAGTTTCTTGAGGTGTAAAGTTAGATTGTTTATTTGAAATCTTTCTCTTTTCTTAATATAGCCAATTATCACTATAAACTTTCCTCTTAGAATTGCTTTTATTGAATCCCATCCATTTTGTGTGTTGTATTTCCATTTTTATTTGTTTGAAGATATTTTTATATCCCTTTTGAATTTTTCTTTGACCCATTGGTTGTTTAGGTGGATGTTGATCGATTTTCACTTATTTCCCAGTATTCCTCCTTTTATTGATTTCTACTTTTCTGCCATTATGGTGAGAAAAGATACTTGGATGACTTCAGTCTACTTGAATTTGGTAAGGTTTGTTTATGGCCTAACATAGCAGCTCATCTGGAGAATATTCCGAGAGAGCTTGAGAAGAATGTATTCTCTTATTGTTCAGTAGTGTGCTCTGCATGTGCCTATTGGATCTATTTGCTCTAAAGTATAGTTCTGGTCCATGGTTTTCTCTTTGATTCTTTCCTGATGATCTCCTCTTTGTTAAATTGGAGGATATTGAATTCCCCTGCTGTTGATGTGTTGTTTTCCTTTTCCTTCCTTAGGGTCTGTTAGTATTTGCTTAATATAGTTAAGTGCTCTGATTTGGGGTGAATATATATTTACAATTGTATTTGACATAAGGTCCACTAAAATATTTCATTATATTTTATTTATGATATCTTAAAGGATAATGAATTTTGTACAATAGTAATTAATGCAATTTTAAAATATGGAGTTGAGGAAACCCATTGACCTGTAGATCAAACTCTTTGATGTCATTTGAATGCATCTGCCCCTCCAAAGCACTTCCAAGGTGGCACAATGGTAAAGAATCTACCTGCCAGTTCAGGAGAAACAAGAAATACAGTTTCAGTCTCTGGATTGGGAAGATACCCTGGAGTAGGAAATGGCAACACACCCCAGTATTATTGCCTGGAAAATTTTATGGACAGAGGAGACTGGTGGGCTAAAGCTCATGGGATCGCAAAGAGTCAGATAAGACTGTATGACTCAGCATACATGCATCTTCCTTCTAAATGTCACTGCCTCAGTTCAAGCTCTTATAATATGCTTCCTGAATCACTGACAATAAACATAATATCAAATTCCTAGCCTTTACTTTTTGGCTTCTGTCTCTTTCTACAGTTAAAATCCAGATATACAGTTCCCTTATTTTAGTACTTATTTCCCCTCCCATCAGTGTTGGGATAAAATAGATGTTCCTTAGCCACACAGAGAGGTTTGGGGATCTAATATATCTGCCTTCCACTTCTTTTCTTGTAAGGCTCCTGCTTGCAGTCAGTGCTTCTGCATGATAGATGGTTTTCAGGATCTCAAAGTTGCCATGGATTTTCATGTCGTATGAAAACTTTGTTTTCGTTGAACATTTTCTGAAATCCTCCCCCACCTTTCCCTTCTCTACATAATCACTTAATTTTTCAAGACAGGTTATGACATAGTATTTATAGTACAAACATGGGTAGCTTGAGAGAGCCAATATTAATAGTACAGTTATTAAGTATGATAAAACAAAAAGCATAAATCAGGACTTTTTCAATAAAACCAGGTGTATAGTGACATTACTTCTATTAAAAAAAAAAAAAAAAATATACTGTTGTACATAAACATCAAAGTTACTTTTTTTCATTTTTTAAATTAATGGTACTTCTGTTCTTGCCGATATTCTAAGTTCAATCATAGATACATTTACAACACAGAAAACATATCAGTTTCTCTAGAGTTATTTTCAGGAAGCATAATGTCTTCAATTTGAAGTAAAAATATCTGAACTGGAAAAAAAATTTCTTAGAACACTGAGGTAGAAGCATTTCTACATTTCTCAGAGGAATCTGGAATTGCCCTTGCTGATTTGAAATGTAAAATCCTTGGCTGTAAATAGGGCATTTCACTATACTTGATCAAACTTTTCTGGTTCCAAAATCTTTCATGATCAAAATAAAGATTAAGCAAAGACTGGAAACAAAGACTTCCTTATGGAATAGGAATTTTGACGTTCAATATGTAGTCCTTTAATTTTATGAAGTGTGCATCTGGGAGAAATCAGGAAGAGTGCTGACCACTAAAGAGAGTAAAATGTATATACCTTGTAATTTAAGGATATACTTTCAATGAAGGCAATGGCACCCCACCCAGTACTCTTGCCTGGAAAATCCAATGGACGGAGTAGCCTGGTGGGCTGCAGTCCATGGGGTCACTAACAGTCGGACAGACTGAGCGACTTCACTTTCACTTTTCTCTTTCATGCATTGGAGAAGGAAATGGCAACCCACTCCAGTATTCTTGCCTGGAGAATCCCAGGGACAGGGGAGCCTGGTGGGCTGCCGTCTATGGGGTCACACAGAGTCGGACACGACTGAAGTGACTTAGCAGCAGCAGCAGCAGCAGCAGTACTTTTAATGAACAGTTAAGAAATGATTGATAGTGCCTATCTTGTTCTCAATCAATAAACTGTTTTGAATGTAATAATGCTTTGTTAAACCAAATGTCATATTTTTAGCCTCTTCTTTACTAAAATGTCTTCCCTGGTGGCTCAGATGGTAAAATGTCTGCCTGCAGTGCAGGAGACCTGGGTTCCATCCCTGGGTTGGGAAGATCCACTGGAGAAGGAAATGGAAACCCAAGCCAGTACTCTTGCCTGGAAAATTCCATGGACTGAGGAGCCTGGTATGCTACAGTCCGTGGGCTCACAGAGAGTCGGACACGACTGAGTGACTTCATTCACTTACTAAAATTTAGAAGATATACAAACAAGTTCAACTCTACATGTCAGCTTCTTAGATTACTGACACACTTGCTTTTATTTTATATATTGGCATTGCTTTGAATTTTATGCCATTTGATAACAGAACCAAATGGTCAATATCAAAATCAGACTGATTATATTCTTTGCAGTCAAAGATAGAGAAGCTTTATACAGTCAGCAAAAGCAAGATTGTGAGCTGACTGTGGCTTAGACCATGAAGTCCTTGTTGCCAAATTCACACCTAAATTGAAGAAAGTAGAGAAAACCACTAGACCATGAAGGTATGACCTAAATCAAATCCATTACAATTATACAGTGGAAGTGAGAAATAGATTCTAAGGATTAGATCTGATAGATATGGCCTGAAGAACTATGGATAGAGATTTGACATTGTACAGGATTCAGGGATCAAGACCATCCCCAAGGGGAAAAAAAATGTAAAAAGGAAAAATGGTTAACTGAGAAGGCCTTACAAAAGCTGTGAATAGAAGAGAAAGTGAAAGTGAATCTGCTCAGTCCTGTCCTGTCTGACTTTTTGCAATCCTGCTGACTGTAGTCTACCAGGCTTCTCTGTCCATGGGATTTTCCAGGGAAGAGTACTGGAGTGGGTTGCCATTTCCTTTTCCAGGGGATCTTCCTGACCCAGGGATCGAACCCAGGTCTCCTGCATTGCAGGCAGACACTTTACCCTATGAGAGACCAGGGAAGCAGTGAAAGGCAAAAGAGAAAAGGAAAGATATATCCATTTGAATGCAGAGTTCCAAAGAATAGCAAGGAGAGATAAGAAAGCCTTCCTCAGTGATCAATGCAAAGAAATAGAAGAAAACAATATAATGAGAAAGACAAGAGATCCTTCAAGAAAATTAGGGATACCAAGGGAACATTTCATGAAAAGATGGGCACAATAAAGGACAGAAATGGTATGGACCTACCAAAAGCAGAAGATATGAAAAAGAGATGGCAAGAATACACAGAAGAACTGTACAAAAAGATCTTCATGACCCAGAGGATCATGATTGTGTGATCATTCATCTAGAGTCAGACTTCCTTGAATGCGAAGTCAAGTGGGACTTAGCAAGCTTCACTATGAACAAAGTTAGTGGAGGTGATGGAATTCCAGTTGAGCTATTTCAAATCCTAAAAGATGATGCTGTGAAAGTGCTGCACTCAAATAGGCCAGCAAATTTGGAAAACTCAGCAGTGGCCACAGGACTGGAAAAGATCAATTTTCATCCCAATCCCAAAGAATGCTCAAACTAATGCACAATTACATTCATCTCACATGCTAGCAAAATAATCTCAAAATTCTCCAAGCCAGGCTTCAGCAATATGTGAACCATTAACTTTCGGATGTTCAAGCTGGATTTAGAAAAGGCAGAGGAATTACAGATCAAATTGCCAACATCCATTGGATCATCAAAAAAACAAGAGTTCCAGAATAATATTTACTTCTGCTTTATTCACTACGCCAAAGCCTTTGACTGTGTCAATCATAAGAAACTGTAGAAAAATTTTAAAGGGGTGGAAAATCCAGACCACTTGACCTGCCTCTTGAGAAATCTGTATGCAGGTCAGGAAGCAACAGTTAGAACCGGACATGGAACAGACTGATTCAAATTAGGAAAAGGAGTCTGTCAAGGCTGTATATTGTCACCCTGCTTATTTAAATTATATGCAGAGTAAATCATGAGAAATGCTGGGCTGGAGGAAGCATAAGCTAGAATCAAGATTACCGGGAGAAGCACCAATAACCTCAGGTATGCAGATGACACCACCCTTATGGCAGAAAGCAAAGAAGAACTAAAGAGCTTCTTGATGAAAGTGAAAGAGGAGAGTAAAAATGTTGGCTTAGAGCTCAATATTCAGAAAAAAAATCATGGCATCTGTTCCCATCACTTCATGAGAAATAGATGGGGAAACAGTAGAAACAGACGGACTTTAATTTCTTGGTCTCAAAATCACTCTAGATGGTGACTGCAGCCATGAAATTAAAAGAGGCTTGCTCCTTGGAATGAAAGTTATGACCAACCTAGACAGCATATTGAAAAGTGGAGAAATTACTTTGCCAAAAAAGGTCTGTCTAGTCAAGGCTATGGTTTTTCCAGGAGTCACGTATAGATGTAAAAGTTGGACTATAAAGAAAGCTGAGTGCAGAAGAATTGATACTTCTGAATTACGTTGTTGGAGAAGATTCTTGAAAGTCCCTTGGACTGCAAAGAGCTCAAACCAATCCATCCTAAAAGAAATCAGTCCTGAATATTAACTGGAGGGACTGATGTTGAAGCTGAAACACCAATATTTTGGCCACCTGATGTGAAGAACTGACTCATTTGAAAAGAGTCTGATACTGGGAAAGACTGAAGGCAGGAGGAGAGGGGGCCAACAGAGGATGAGATAGTTGGATGGTGTCACTGACTCAATGGACATGAGTTTGAGTAAACTCTGGGAGTTGGTGATGGATAGGGAGGCCTGATCTGCTGCAGTCCATGTGGTTGCAAGATTTGGACATGTCTGAGAGGCTGACATCACCAGATGGTCAACACCAAAATCAGATTGATTATGTTCTCTGCAGCCAAAGATGGAGAAGCTCACAATCCATCCTAAAAGAAATCAGTCCTGAATATTAACTGGAGGGACTGATGTTGAAGCTGAAACACCAATATTTTGGCCACCTGATGTGAAGAACTGACTCATTTGAAAAGAGTCTGATACTGGGAAAGACTGAAGGCAGGAGGAGAGGGGGCCAACAGAGGATGAGATAGTTGGATGGTGTCACTGACTCAATGGACATGAGTTTGAGTAAACTCTGGGAGTTGGTGATGGATAGGGAGGCCTGATCTGCTGCAGTCCATGTGGTTGCAAGATTTGGACATGTCTGAGAGGCTGACATCACCAGATGGTCAACACCAAAATCAGATTGATTATGTTCTCTGCAGCCAAAGATGGAGAAGCTCTATAGAGTCCACAAAAACAAGACCAGGAGCCGACTGTGGCTCATATCATGAACTCCTTATTGCCAAATTCAAACTGAAATTGAAGAAAGTAAGGAAAACCACTACACCATTCAGGTATGACCTAAATCAAATCCTTAATAATTATACAGTAGAAGTGAGAAATAGATTTAAGGGACTAGATCTGATAGAGTGCCTGATGAACTATGGATGGAGGTTCATGACATTGTATAGGTGACAGAGATCAAGACCATCCCCATGGAAAAGAAATGCAAAAAAGCGAAATGACTGTCTGGGGAGGCCTTACAAATAGCTTTCAAAGAAGAATAGCATTGAAATATGTATACTATCATATAAGAAATGAATCACCAGCCTATGTTCAATGCAGGATGCAGGATGCTTGGGGCTGGTGTATGGGGATGATCCAGAGGGATGATGTGGGGTGGGAGGGGAGAGGGGGGTTCATGTTTGGGAGTTCGTGTACACACGTGGCAGATTCATGTCAATGTATGCCAAAACCAATAGAGTACTGTAA
>SJYX01002374.1:42767-56986 GCA_006410675.1 Oreotragus oreotragus | reverse complement strand
CCTTTATTGAGCCCATCTTTGCATGAAATGTTCCCTTGGTATCTCTAATTTTCTTGAAGAGATCTCTAGTCTTCCCCATTCTGTTCTTTTCCTCTATTTCTTTGCATTGATCTCTAAAGAAGGCTTTCTTATCCCTCCTTGCTATTCTTTGGAACTCTGCATTCAGATGCTTATATCTTTCCTTTTCTCCTTTGCTTTTCGCCTCTCTTCTTTTCACAGCTATTTGTAAGGCCTCTCCAGACAGCTTAGATGTAAGTTCTTTTCAGTTTCTTTGCCCCACCAGTCTTGACCAGAATTTGGCAAAATGTAGCCCACAGTGTAGATCTCTTTCTAAATATTTATTGAAACAAACACACGCATTTCCTATCTATGTTAGCACTACAAGGAGAGAATTAAATGGTTGTGACAGAGATCATATGACCTGTTCAAAATATGTATGATCTCACCTTTAAGAATGTATTGGATAACCTATACTCTAGATTCAAGATATGGTGAGCTTTTTTACTTGAACTATTTATCAGTCACCAGAGATGATGACTGGAGCAGGCAATGGCAACCCACTCCAGTACTCTTGCCTGAAAAATCCAATGGACGGAGGAGCCTGGTAGGCTGAAGTCCATGGAATTGCTAGGAATTGGACACGACTGAGTGACTTTACTTTCACTTTTCACTTTCATGCACTGGAGAAGGAAATGTCAACCCACTCCAGTGTTCTTGCCTGGAGAATCCCGGGGATGGGGGAGCCTGGTGGGCTGCCTTCTCTAGGGTCGCACAGAGTCAGACACAGCTGAAGCGACTTAGCAGTAGCAGTAGCAGAGATGATAACTAGTAACTTCGNAGGAAATGTCAACCCACTCCAGTGTTCTTGCCTGGAGAATCCCGGGGATGGGGGAGCCTGGTGGGCTGCCTTCTCTAGGGTCGCACAGAGTCAGACACAGCTGAAGCGACTTAGCAGTAGCAGTAGCAGAGATGATAACTAGTAACTTCGTTAGTCTTCCAAACCAAATGTCATCAGCCTCAAGTACATTTCTTTTTAAACTGTCTGACCTGAGATATTTCAGCATACATTACAACAAAGGATTTATAAATAGTTTCTATGATGAAATCATGAGTGAGTTAAATGTATTAAAAATCTTTGACTTCTTCATAAAAAATTTCAGCGATATCTATACTAATTAGTCATTAAATTTTGTTCATTGGTCACCTCATCGTAAAAGTACTTGAGTAAATATTCAAGATTTTTCTTGTAAGTTCTTAAATATTTCCTATGGTATTATATGCATTTTTCATATTTATTGGCAAACTTCTTTTTTGTATATTGTGCAAAGCAAGCCAATGCACTGCTTTCTAAACTAGAGGTAATTTAGAAGTCAAATTGATTGAATCTGTTAATGAAAATTTCTTATAATATCCACAGTGTTATTTTTCTTTCAAGGATATTGTAATGTTGCATTTATTCATGTGGGTCCTTCTCTGTGTCAGTCAAGCTCCTCTGATTTAGCATGTAATCAAGGATTCAGGGATTAGGCTATATGATTAAGGTCAAAGAACAATATACAGTAGAGCCTGGAGCAGGACGACATCACACATTTTCAGTATGATGATACCTGTTTCAGCACTACAGTTTTCATTCTAAATATGAATAATCAAGATAAGATCTACCAGTTTAGGGAGTAAATTGAGACTGTCAAAAATATAGATAGATATAATTTCTAGAACTTAACTAGCAGCTCACCTTTTATTATAAATTAATTTTTTTGCCATCTTTATTTCTGGAATTAAGTCACTGCTCATGTATTGACTTAA
This sequence comes from Oreotragus oreotragus, assembly GCA_006410675.1. NCBI lineage: Eukaryota > Metazoa > Chordata > Mammalia > Artiodactyla > Bovidae > Oreotragus > Oreotragus oreotragus. Next base: position 55,180 of record SJYX01002374.1, on the reverse strand, counting down.
GGAAAATAAAATTCACATGACCTCATTTGTCCAGTCACAAATGGCAACTAATCCTTAAACTACCAGCCACTAAACTTAATTTACAGAATAGACTTAAAAAGTAAAATAAATACAAGATGAGCTATTGGGTTATAGTTTTGGAATAATCCTACCTGCTTCTGATTTTCTTAAGATGCAAAACTCACTTATAGGTGGGCATCTTTTCTTCCCAGGAACAAACATGGGATAATACATTTATTACATATTTTAAATTCTATTAAAATTCTAAATATGTTTAGGAAAAATATAATGAATAAAATAAAGATCCAGCTTTTCTAATAATGACAAATAGGATATGGGGAGGAAAGTTGACATTTAGGATGCTGATTTCAAAATGTCGACAGCAACAATGATTTTGTGATCCAAGACTGAATTGTAAATTCTTTTCAGTTTAGTGCAACTTTCAGTCAGACCAGGTCTTGTTGTAAGTGTGCTGTATGTTTACTACCTACTGTGCAAAATAAGTGGTTACTCCATAGAGTCAAAAAACCACTGCTTTTAATTCCAGGAGGTCCATCTAATATTATGGGTTTAATGAAAAATAGATGTTTACTGTACCCTTTCATTCATATTTCAGAGCTAAAACTGCATTGAGAGATCACCAACTGAAATTATTTTTCAGTGTGCAGGGAAAACTTACTGCCATAAAATCTCATTGACTTTGTCTCCATATCAGAGAATATTGATATATTCATCCTCTAATAAATTATCCTATAAATCTCAAGGCTACCCATTCATATTTATTGTGCTTCTCAGTAACTTCTTTACCTTACTATTTCTTCAGCAAAAAAACATTTTTAAATATTTGCAAAAAAAAAAGAGTTGAAGGGATTAAAAAACAATTAGCAATGCATATATCATGAAATATAGGGAAAATGTTAAACAGTTCTAAAAAATTGAATAGAAAAAAGTGTTTAGTACAAAGGAAAGCAAGAAAGTACTATAATTTGAAAAATCCTACTGTATTGTCATGGTAAGAACTAAAAATGCAAATAGGTATCGTCATGATTACATTGCCAGGGAAATGAAGAGTGACAGGAAAACTTGAAACAGTTTTTTCATTAAAGATTAGATGGAGAAAGATTACTGATGAAGTAGATAGTGAAGTTATCAAAGAAATAAAAGAGAAAAAAGATACTTATATGACTGAAAAGAGAGAAGAGATGTTTGAAAGAACAAATAACTAAATATATTGAATTATTCTGAATCATTAGTGTGAAAACAGGATCCTGTATTTAATGATTTTCTAGATAATATTTTTCATAAAAGAGAAATGCAGGGGAAAATCCAACTATAAGAAAATAAATGTTAGGAGAGACTGGTTTATATGTGTTTTGAAATGGGTTGGTTTAAATTATATTTGCTGTTTAATTAAACAGCAAATCATCATTCTGTTTGTAATTTCATACTGCCTTGTCAAAACCCTGTAACACTAGCTTTATTTTTCTCCTGATAAGCCCAAGAGGTCAGTAAAGCAAAGAGAGAAATAAAATAGACAGAAAAACAGTACATATATAGTGATAGAGTGTTGATTAGCAAAAAAATTGATCTAAACCTAACTTCCTCGGTGTTTAGTCAAGAGTTTGTTACTAGTCCCTTCTGTTAATGACCTTAAAAGAGAACGGTACTCTAGAGTACAAGAACTGTTTACATTGTCAAGAATGTGCTCTGTTGTAAATATTTTTTCAGCCTTGGGTTACGATTATAACCCCACTGAGTGGGGCGGTGGTAGTGCTGTCTTCTTCAGAGAAAGGAACAATAAATGTTGATACAACACATCATCTTAATCTCAGTTGTAGAAACTGTGTACGTGATAAGTTTAGTTGGTAATAGTTTTAAGTCTCTAATCAGTATCTCAAATGTTAAGTTATTCTTGACGTCTTGACAATGTCATTGAAACAAGCTTCTGTTACAATTCCCAAGGATTGGTGGATGTAATTAATTCTCATCAAAGTGCTTTAAAAAGTATTTGATAGATTTCTAAGAGGTTTGTAAAGAGAGTTATGATATCTTATATGACTACATATTTTGTTTTCTGTTGATATGGTACATTGATTTGATAAAGATAGTGAAATTGACTAAATTGTTCATTCAGCACCTCTGCTTTGACTCAAATAGATTTAAGACATCTTCCTTGGTGGCGCAGATGGTAAAACGTCTGCCTACAATGCGGGAGACCCGGGTTCAATCCCTGGATCAGGAAGATCCCCTGCAGAAGGAAATGGCAACCCTCTCTAGTACTCTTGCCTGGAAAATCCCATGGATGGAGGAGTCTCATAGACTACAGTCCATGGGGTCGCAGAGAGCCAGACATGACTGAGCGACTTCACTTTCACTTTCCTTTCATGGCATAGAATCTTAAAGATATGGTATCTGAGATCCAACATAATATCTTCAAGAAGACATACAACCAGCTCTACTCTAGTACTCTTGCCTGGAAAATCCCATGGATGGAGGAGTCTCATAGACTACAGTCCATGGGGTCACAGAGAGTCAGACATGACTGAGCGACTTCACTTTCACTTTCCTTTCATGGCATAGAATCTTAAAGATATGGTATCTGAGATCCAACATAATATCTTCAAGAAGACATACAACCAGCTCTTCTGGAGCTGAGTCAACCCACCCCTGTTTTCTCAGCTGAAAGCATTTGCATTGTTTGTAATACACAGCTTTTAAGTGGTGAGGGAGGGCTCATTACTTTGATGGATGAGAAATCCACAATTTTTAGAAGAAATGGCTAGAAGTTGCAACAAGTTCATGATGTTGAACTTAAAACATCCATCAGTCATGTCTTCCCATCTATGTGACCTACTAACTGACTGTTGTATCAGTGTGTAAAATAAATTTTTGATACTGATACTACCTGATTAGCTGCACTTCTATCAGGTCATAGACATTGCCAGTTATGTTTGTAGCTCTATCTTTAGACTGTGTCTTGCAATAATTATGCTCTACAAATTTCTTCAAAAGAATAAATGAACTCCTATCCCTAAATAATCACCTGGTCTTGTTTAGCTTATCCACTAAGCAAAGTCTGTGATAACTATATGATGTATTTACCTTGTCCTGAATGCGAATACTAGGTTTTCAGGTCAGGAATAGAGCTATTATTACTTATAGTAATGACCACATTGGCCCCCCAAACCTCATTATCCCCTTTCGGATTGGTGTGATGACAGATGTCACTCTACACATGTGGAAGGGATTTTTGCCCTGTACCTGAAATTATGACGAAAATTTGCATATAAGCTAGGCAGCTGCCACTTCTCTTCTCAAAAGAGCGTGAAAAACTTTGCTTTCTAATGTCTTATCATCCTTTGGAATGGAAATGGCTCCTCTGAGTTTCATTGCCCTTTGAAATGTAAACATACAGTTCCACAGAGATAAATGTCTAGATATCTCTGGAGGTTTCTCACTATCTCAGTTTTGCTTTTCAGTCACCTTCAATTTCTGAAAATTTTCTTCTAACTGCAGTTCCAGTTCTCTTTGCTCAGAAAATCCTGTCCGTATAGAAACATTAAAAAAAATCATATTATTCTCCAACAGTCTGAATTATGTCTACTTTTCCCAACTGTCTTCACTACCAAGCTATCTTACTTGATACTGGTCTGCTGCTTTTACCCCGTATTCTCTCATTCCCTACTGATCCTTTCACCCACCAAGCATCCCAAAAGTAACCTTTCAAATGCATACTAAATTATGTCAGACCCTAAAAGGAAGCTAGGTTATGAACCCTCTGATTCAGTTTTTGGTCTCATTCACCCCTTAACCTGACTCGTCTGCCATGCTTCTCTACTGGAGTAGTCACAGCTTTCTCAGTATTCTCAAGTTCCTGATGTCATCATTGCTCATCTTTTAACACAACTACTGTTTGTCTCAGACTCCCTTTGGGGTGAAGGCCAGCGTCTGCTTTGCCTCCATTGTGGCTCTTGTTGAAAACCGCAGCCTTTCTAGCTCTGAGTTCTGCTTCTGGATCCATTAAATAAAAAAAAAAAAAAAAAGTCTTCTCCAGAGATTGCCTGAAGGGCAAGGAATATGAAAAAGTCACTGACGTGTAGAACAAATGTCAACAAATAAGATTCAAAGGACCACATGAACCCATGTAAATTGATCTCTCCTTAATCCAGAGAGAGTCCTCCTAGATTCACTGACTCCACACAGCCTCTTGAGAAAGGTTTTGTGTGACCAGGAACCTAGAAATATTTTCTCATGAAGTGGGGCCCAGCTCACTCATGCGTCACATTGGCTTTCTCTGTTTTCTGTCTCTTACTTGCACTTGGCCGTCCCTTTTGCTTCTTTTGCATTGAAACCCCAAGAAAACAGGTGAGCTTGTTTCAGACTTTAACAAATTCAGACTGTAATACACTGCTCATTAAAAGTGTCAATTATTTTCATAAAAAATAATACCAAAAAAAAAAAAAAACCAACCACCAAAAAACCTGGAATCTTTCATATGACCTCTACAGTCCTAGCACCTGCTCCTCATCTTGAGCTACTATTTTTGTTCTTGAAGCTCTGCATACTTGGATTGTTTTTCACTTCTTTCTCTGTATTAAGGTTCTTCAAACCTCAGAAGTTTCATATGTACACTCCCTTTCTCTGCATTGCTTACCCTACTCTTCCTCTTCTTCTGTGCCTCTGGAATTTATATCCACTTTATATACAGGTCTCAGATGAAATATCACTTATTCAAATATTTCCATTTCTCATTAAATTTATATAAAATTGCTTTGCTATGTATATATATATGTATACTCCTTTATAGTATATAGTATAAGGTCCGTCTAGTCAACGCTATGGTTTTTCCTGTGGTCATGTGTGGACTTGAGAGTTGGACTGTAAAGAAAGCTGAGCACCGAAGAGTTGATGCTTTTGAACTTTGGTGTTAGAGAAGACTCTTGAGAGTCTCTTGGACTGCAAGGAGATCCAACCAGTCCATTCTGAAGGAGATGAGCCCTGGGATTTCTTTGGAAGGAATGATGCTAAAGCTGAAACTCCAGTACTTTGGCCACCTCATGCGAAGAGTTGACTCACTGGAAAAGACTCTGATGCTGGGAGGGATTGGGGGCAGGAGGAGAAGGGGACGACAGAGGATGAGATGGTTGAATGACATCACTGACTCGATGGACGTGAATCTGAGTGAACGGTGGGAGTTGGTGATGAACAGGGAGGCCTGGCGTGCTGCGATTCATGGGGTCACAAAGAGTCGTACATGACTGAGTGACTGAACTGAACTAATACTGCTATATGTATATATGTATATTCTTCTCTACATATTTTTCACAAATCTTCACTCAATGTTAAATAAATGATCTATGATATAAGTGTATATCTGTTTAACATTTGACTAACTCCTCCAGTTTTAACTCTGTGAGGTTAGAAATTTTTTTTTTTTTTTCAGCTGTAGACACGGTGCTTCACAGAGTCTGGCAAATAATATACATTCAATTAACATTTGTTGAATAGGTGAATAAGTAAGTGAACAACTCAAAAGAGCTAAAAAATTTTATTCACATTTTGATTGTGACATGTCTTGACCAGTTATTAAATTTCAGTAGTGCTTAATGTACTGCAAAATAATAATAATAATAAAACACAAGGAAAGTAGCACTCTGCAAGAATTGGGGCTTAATTTGGGAGAGGATATCTGCTTAAAGGTCTATTAATGCTTTGATAACAGGGCCTAAAGGGGTATTATTCTATTTGTTTTACCATTTCTTAATTAGAAGATAATTTTTCTTTCCAAACTCATTAAGACAAGAATATATTTATGTATCTCAGCTGAACTTGTGAAACAAACATATATATTCTTTTAAAATGTGTCTTGACTTTCCTCTAGTATGCAAAATCTCAAAATTTTACTTATTCAATTATTGTTTTAAGAAAGTGAATATAGGATAGACAAGAATTAGGAAAGAATATTTCAGATTAGCAACATATTTTGCTTGGATTTTCTCAGTTGATTTTTGAGAAGAAATAAAAGGTCAAATAATCAACACTAGTAATCGGAGGTAAAGAAATTTGAACATTTGGGGAAATAAAAATGTTTGATTTTTTTAAACTCAAGATTTTGGATCTTATTTTCAACTTGATTTCATTTTGATGGGCAAGTTTTTATTTTGTCATGCAGACCAAGTGTCACTATAGAGAGGAAAATAAATAATTATCAGAAAAGTATGTCATTCAATGTACAATAAAAAAGTATGACAGGCAGAATACTAAGATTATTCCTAATGACATTCACTCTTTTATAAGCTTCTCTCTTGAATGTAGGGCAGAACCTGTGAATATATTAAAGACATCACTACCCTGATTATGTGACAAAGGGATTTTCTAATGTAATCAATATATCTAATCAATTGACTTTGAAATAATGAGAAAGGGGATATTATCCTCAGTGGGCCTGACCTAAGCAGTGAATCTTTCAAAAGCAGAAATTTTTTTTGTTTCTTTGTTTACTTGTTTTTTTTTTCATTTGGTCTCAGAAGAATAAAACAGTCATATTGCAAAAAATCTACATAGGGAGGTAGCATCTAGGAGTTAAGAGAAATCCTTAGTGAATAGTTAGCAGAAAAACAAGGATCTCAGTCATATAACCAGAAGGAACTAGATTGGCTAACAAAGGAGTCTGGGAGAGGATCTCAGGTCCCAGATGAAAACTGTGGCCCCAGCTAACACCTTGATTGCTGCTGTGAGAGCTGAGGGGAGAATCCAGATAAACTGTGTCTAGATTCCTTACTCATGGAAAATGTGAGATAATAAATTTATGTTGTATTAAGTTCTTAAATTTGTGATAATTTTTACACTGTAATAGAAATCTAATACAAGGAGCAAAGTTTAGTTTGTTTCATTTTTTTTTTTTTTTACTTTTTTCCCCTACCAAAGCAAGAATTTAAGTATATGAATTTTAAGAAGTTATGGCCACCACCATCAGGGAATTTAAAGTTTGATAGAAAAAAATAAATACAGAAAGACTTGCAAATCAGTTTGGGATTTCTCTTTACCCATCTATATGATTCAATTGAATTAAAGACTGAAAAGATAAATTATATTAAACAAGAAAACACTTCTGCTTCTCTGATATTATAGATCAGAAATACAGAAATATGAAATTGGCCCATCATCCTATCTTTCAACCCTTCTTCCCAATACTGTGTATCCTCAAAGTCTAAACTTTTCCCCTTGGGGTACGTATGACTGTTAATGAATATGACATTAACTGCTCATTTTGCTCATGTCCTTAGACATAAGCAAAAATGATGGGTTTTCAAGACTGACATTTATTACTAAATTATGATTTTCAGCCTATCTGTATCAGAGTCAAATGCTTATGAAATTCCAGAATTCTGCTTTACAAATCCATTTGAGTGAATTAACATTGTTGGTGATAATTTCAGGTAACCTTATTTTTACATTAACTTCAAGTGATTTCTTCTTTATGGGTTAAAGTTCAAAACTACATGTTTTTGTGAAAGTTGGGGAGGGAATGTCATGACTTTCAGATTTACTAGCATTTCTCCAACAATTAGGATTTGCTATGTATTCAAACATTTTCCCTGAGGAAATCACTAAAATCATTAGAAGAAAAACAAATGATATCTTCCTGTCTAGACTATTTGCAAATATGAAAAGTTAGACTTGCAAGAGTCACAAATATATAAATACACAGCTTCCTTTCTTCATACCAAACTTCTCTCTTCTAAAGCCAGTATGGTATTTTCCTTGTTATAAGATGACAACTTTGAAATGGCAATGTGATAGTGTTGGATTTTATAAAGTTGAAAAGAAAATTTCTCATAAGTTCATGAGAAAAATCATTCTCTGATGACTGTTTCAAAGAGCAATATGGAGATATTAATAAAAGTGAAAAAATGTATATATTTTGAATAACTGCTTCTGCCTGTGGGAATTAAACCTAACTGAATAAATAGGCAAAGATATACACATAAGGATATCCATTGAATAGGACACCTGTAATAGGAAAAAATCAGAAATAACCTAACCATCAAGTGTTTATTATGGAAATGCTGTATACATTTATACTTTTAAAAACTTGCAGCTATCACAAAAATAACACAGACAAGTGTATTCTGATGTGGTTATATAGTAATAATATCCATTTTGTGAAAATACTACTGAATGGCATATATAACATAGTGCCATGCACAAAACCATATTTTAAATATATATGATCTATATGTTCATGAAAAACACCTGGAAACTTGCAGATAAACTGTTAATAACATTAATTTGGGGAAAAAAACCTCAGTCTTTCCCGCTGTGTTTTTCCTTTATTTTCACATTTCCTTTATTTTCACAGTACCTCTGACACCAGATGTGTGGGCATTTTCCTCCTACCAAGTCATTCTCTGACATCAGCTGGGTATTCTATAATTTATGCTAACATTACCTACCTGGAGATAGCAGCAGATCCTACAGGTTAAGAACACAGTCCTATGAGATTGCCTCTTAACTTCAGATGACAGTTTCTAATAGGTACCCAAGTTATACCCACAACTTCTCTCTGACTTGGGTACAAACTCATGATTCCTATGTGTCCTTCTTCAGGTTCAATTAATTTGCCATAATTCACAGAACTTAGGAAAACACATGTTTAATGATTTATTAAAGAATATGACAAAGGATGTAGATGAACATCTAGATGAAGAAATACATAGGGTGATGATGTCTGGGTGGTTCCAAATCGCAAAATCTTCTGTCCCCATGGAGTTGGGGTGTGCCATCCTCCTGGTAAACTGGATGTAATCACCAATCTAGAATCATAATATTATATAATTAGGATTTTTGGAGGCTTTCTACCATAGCCATGATCAAATATTAACTTCATTTTTAGCCTTTCTAGAGAAATAGGGTTGAGAGTGCAACAGAGCTTAAAAACTTGAAACTTCTATTAATGGCTTAGTCTTTCTGTTGACCAGTCCCCATTCAGGAAATATCGATGAGCTCACTCAGAGCTGCCGCACTAAAACATAAGATATTCCTATTACCCTGTACCTTCCAAAGAATTTAGGAGCCGTATGTCAGGAACTAGGGTCAAAGACTAAATAGCAGAATGAAAGGTGCACCTAGTTCTCCTATCACTTAGGAATTTATGTTCAAGACTTTCAGGAGCTCTGTGCCAAGAACCAGACTCAGAGACTAGTATATATATTTTCTGTTATCTCACAAACAGTTGTTTCTATAAATGTGATTGGTCATGGGCAAATAAGGTATACTTTTTATACCATACTCTTTAGATCTGTTAATATTAAAAATAGTTATAATAAAAATGATATAACATTTAACTTAGTCAAAAAATAGGCAAAGCAGCATTTTCCTTATAATTTACCTAAAATATAGGTATGTGAATACCTGTGGTAGAGTAGAAAAGCATGGATAAATACATACAAAAGAATAAGTTTAATTAATGTGATGCTAGTAATTTTTACTTTGTGTTTTGTGTTTGAATCTATTGAAAGAAATTAAGAAGAATATTTTAATTTGTTTTAAATAATTTATTTAAATTATTTTATATTTAGAATACTCTTCTAAGTTGATCTAACCTATTTTCATATGAAAAAAATTTAAATGCTGAACTATTTTAAAACTCTAGCTATAGTTAGATGAATATTAAATTTACATCTATTAACACAAGTTATTAATTGAAATCCACTTAAATTTACCTCAGTTATTTTTAGATATTGAATACATTTCATATAATTTCTATCCTAAATGTAACATGCTAACAAAAATGCATAACATTTTCTATTACTCCTTTGATATTAAGTTAATTATTTGTCAATTAGATTTATTTCTGTCATTATCATTATAAGTTAATGTATTTCAGTATTCTAATAAGATTTCATTCCAAGTCAATGCTGAAATGCACAATTGATTCCCTCTTTGGTTTTTTCATCATTCAGCAGGTCAANGCTAATAAAAATGCATAACATTTTCTATTACTCCTTTGATATTAAGTTAATTATTTGTCAATTAGATTTATTTCTGTCATTATCATTATAAGTTAATGTATTTCAGTATTCTAATAAGATTTCATTCCAAGTCAATGCTGAAATGCACAATTGATTCCCTCTTTGGTTTTTTCATCATTCAGCAGGTCAAGTAGTTAACTATAGTGGAATCATTCTTAATTGCTATCATCTGTCAGTAGTTAACCCACCCAGATTTTCCAAGACTACTGTCAGATTCTTGAATTAAAATAAGATATTAGTGACTAAGAAATTACTGTTCAAGCATTGTCTAATACTATAAGTAAAGGGAGATCATATAGGAAAGAAAATTTAAAAGAATCATACATTATTGCCCATCTAAAATAATTTTATAAGGTTAATCCTTAGAATACTAAGTATGTCATTAGCAAAACAGAGTAAGTATAACTCACATTAATGCCAAAAATTAAGCATTACTGGACATAAAATATGCATGTGGTTATTATATTTTGTACCTCAAAAGTACACTTGCAGAAGATGGGAGCACGCAGTAGAAGATGACAGAATAGGAAGATGCTAGGCTCACCTCATCTCATAAACACACCAGAAATACAACTACACATAGAGATACACAACTACACGTATTTCTGAGAACAGCCTGAAGTCGAGCAAAAAGATTTTCTACCACAAAAGGTAAAAAGGAAAAGCCTTATTGAGATGAATAGCATGATCTTCCCTTTCTTTCTTGTCTGATCAACATCTGAACATTCTTCTTTCTATATTTATACAACATGCCTGGGACAAAACGCCATGTTGTTTTCATTCTTTGAAAGATGATCTCTTCACCTGTTATGGAATGCAGATGACAGCAGATGTTCCAAAACACTGATGAGAAACACATGTGAATCTCTTCATATTTGTCATATTTTTATCAATACATAAGAAATAGTAATGAGGCATCAAGAATTTCTTTCTTAAATTTCTCTCCCTTTTCATAATCACAAAGATTCAGTTTTTTTCTTTCCCTTCTCAGTGAATAGTCTCCTTTAACAAATTTCTTTATCTCTTACTAAAATCTGTGTTATTCAAACTCCTCTGGACTTGAATTGTTTCATCCTTTTTAACCTTGTACCCAAACTCTTTCCATAAGCCCATCATTGGCCCAGGAATCCCCAGAGTGAAACAGCAACATTCCATGTACCAAAAGGCAGCAGTATATGATACATTCTGATGTACCATGAAGAGCTTTTTTCTATAAAATGCCCTTATGAAAAATCTAACCTGCTAATACTGTAGAGTGTCACAATATCAGATAATTATTTTCTTTTGTTCTGTACTAGCCATGGTTAGAATCTAAGGAGTTCACTCAGGGTTTTCCAAGTGGATCTGCAAAGGAATCCATCCTTACATTTTTGTAATACTTTTGTTGACTGGACTTCAGATGAGAGCATGTTAGGATGCTCTGCATAATTATATTCTTGTGACTTTTATTCCTCTTCTGGTCCTGAGAATTCTCAATTTTTTTTGTAAAAGTGATTCACCTAACAATAGATAGGCTTGCTTGATATAGAAAAAGTTAATTAGGGCCGTGGAAGAATCTGATAAGTGACATGCATATGCATGTTCAGTCATGTCCAACTGTTTATAACACCTAATCCACCAGGCTTCTCTGTTCGTGGAATTTTCCAGGCAAGAATACTGAAGCGGGTTGCCATTGCCTACTATAGGGGATCTTTCTGACACAAGGATTGAACCCTTGCCTCCTGTGTCTCCTGCATTGGCAAGTCAATTCTTTACCATTGTGCCACCTAGGAAGGCCATAAATGACATATTCAGGTCTAATATATTTTAATATATTTAATGATCATAACTGCTAAATGTTAGTTTGATATTGAGATTGTCTAATTCGGAAAGGAGTACATCAAGGCTGTATATTGTCACCCTGCTTATTTAACTTATATGCAGAATACATCATGAGAAACACTGGGCTGGAAGAAGCACAAGCTGGAATCAAGATTGCTGGGACATCATGAGAAACAATGGGCTGGAAGAAGCACAAGCTGGAATCAAGATTGCCGGGAAAATATCAATAACCTCACATATGCAGATGACACCACCCTTATGGCAGAAAGTGAAGAGGAACTAAAAAGCCTCTTGATGAAAGTAAAAGAGGAGAATGAAACAGTTGGCTTAAAGCTCAGCATTCAGAAAACAAAGGTCATGGCATTGCGCTCATCACTTCATGGGAAATAGATGGGGTAACAGTGGAAACAGTGTCAGCCTTTATTTTGGGGGGCTCCAATATCACTGTAGATGGTGACTGCAGCCATGAAATTAAAAGACGCTTACTCCTTGGAAGGAGAGTTATGACCAACCTAGACAGCATATTCAAAAGCAGAGACATTACTTTGCCAACAGAGG
>SJYX01002374.1:20917-41369 GCA_006410675.1 Oreotragus oreotragus | reverse complement strand
GAGGCCTGGCGTGCTGCAATTCATGGGGTCACAAAGAGTCGGATACGACTGAGCGACTGAACTGAACTGAACTGATAGAGCCCAAGCCCTTGAGTTTTTAATTGTCTAATCCAAAGAAACTAGCAGCCAGGAAAGTTAAGGACTGGCCAAAGCAAATCATTAATTTCATGTCATGAGGGACTGTGCTGTGATGTGCTAAGTCGTTTCAGTCATTTTGACTCTTTGTGACCCTTTGGATCATAACCCATCAGGCTTGTCTGTCCATGGGATTCTCCAGACAAGAACACTGAAGTGGGTTGTGGTACCCTCCTCCAGAGGAATCTTCCAAACCCAGGAACTGAATCTGTAGCTCTTAAGACTCTTGCATTGGCAGGCAGGTTCTTTACCACTGTGCCATGTGGGAAGCACCATCAAGATGCTCTATGGATATGTATATACGTATTAAATAGCAGTGAGTAGTTTCTGGCAAATACCCAGTGACAAATGTATTTCCTACTTCACTTATGTAGCTAAACCATATGATTTTTTTCCCACCATTTCAACTATAATACCATTACTGAAATTACCTCTTTTATTTGCTCACCAATAAAAGTATTTGTTTACTAAACTGAGAATATTTATATATTGTAAAGTCAATAAATAACATGACTTTTAAAAAAAACAAATGTTTGCAATAAAGACTTATGAGTTGAATTTGAGGCTTTAGCTTCCAAATTGTTGATTTTTTTCAGTTGATCAATAACATGAAATATCTCATTCCTATATTTGTTTCATATTTTTAAATATTATAAATATTAAGCATTTCATTCTCCAATTTCTAAATACGTTCAATTTCATCAGTCTGGAATGTTGATAGAAGAAGCATAAAATTTTTAAAGCAATCATTTTATTTCTTTATTTCAAATACAACTTTTAACAGTAAATATATTAAACCTGTAGTAATTGCTAAAAGCATTTCTATGTTTAATGAGAAAATATGTAATTATGCTCTTGTAATTGCATAGTTGTCTATTATACCTAGTGAGATAAGTCTGATATTCACCTAGCATTCAAAAACCTGGTTCGGAGACACTGATTCATTGTGTTTAGTTATACAAGTTTATGGGAATAGAAATGCACAGGTATAAATCTTTTAAAATAACCAGTGCAGATCTATAAACTTCCTAATTAATTGCATATTGATATGTGATGTAAATCTCCTTCTGGAGAAAATGTGTTCCCAAGCTTGCACAAAAACAAGAAAAAGAGTTAGCCCAAGTTAACAAATTAGTGATTTCCATTATGTTCCCTTCTGGTATATAATATATAAAAATCTGCTTTTTTGTTTTGCAATTATACTTTAAAAACTAAAAAAATATTATTAAAACAACTTATTAGAATAAATATTTATATCCATTAATATTAATTTAATATTAAAACATTATTAAAATACTTATTAGCAATAATATTAAAATGATTTACTTATGAAGATAACTACGATAATATTAAAATAACATTATTATAAATAATAAATAAAATAATGTAATATTATTAAATAATTGTTTGTTAAAAAAACAATATTATTAAAACAAATAATTGCTGGATTCCCTTTGTAGTGCTATATGATATTTTTGAATCTGTCTCATGTTTTAGATATCTTTGTAAAGTGTCTTTTTACCTGTATCCATTGCAGAATAATTTATTAGTTTTAACTCTGACCCTCATCCTATAAAAGTGGCAGGAAATTCAGTCCCAGTTTTCTGTCTTAGAAGTTGTCTTCTCTTAGAATTATGAGCAAAATCTCCAGAAGCTTTAGTGTCATATGAAAGCAGAAACCAGGTCAGTTTCAACCTGCCATGGCCATTCCTTGCCCAAACCCATATTTTCCCTTGGTATGGCCAATAGTTTATCATTTTTTCCAAGTAGGAGTGTGGCAGGTTTTTGGTAATCTAAATATCTGATTCCTAGAATCTAGTCTATCTGCATGCATTTAGAGGCAGTACACCGCTGGGAGCTGACTATATACCTGGAGAGTTAGCTATCTGTCTATTCTGGATGTATACACTAACCTTCACTACTAATTCAAGAAAAATACCTTAGAGTTTAGCCTCTACTTCAACTCAATGACTTGTTTTTCCTCCCCTTTCACTTTGGAGTCTTTAACCCAATATCTTAATTTGTTTGAATCTTCCATGAGATAAAGGGAAAGACCATCTATGAACATCTTTTAATTAAATTAAATTAAATTTAAATTAAATTAAATTTAATCCCACAAAATCTTCCAAAATAACTGAACACTAAAGGTGAAAAGATAATTAAACAATATTAAGAATAATTGTAATACACTAAACTGATGTTCCAATTATTTTATATCAGCAATATTTTTAAAATAATAATATATCAGTAAGTATTCTGCTATAGCTGCAACTCATTTTACCATTTTTTTCTCAGATACTTTGAAGGCCATGGGCTTCAAAAAAAAAAAAAAAAAGCTATGGTCTTCCAGTAGGAAGATGTGACTCCAAATGAATCTGAAAATTTTGATAGGAGAATTATTCTTTCTAAGGACTGGGATGTTCATCTTAGCTTAACCCTTGACTTCCTTCCACAGATGGCAGCAGAGGGCAGTTGCNAAAAAAAAAAAAAAAAGCTATGGTCTTCCAGTAGGAAGATGTGACTCCAAATGAATCTGAAAATTTTGATAGGAGAATTATTCTTTCTAAGGACTGGGATGTTCATCTTAGCTTAACCCTTGACTTCCTTCCACAGATGGCAGCAGAGGGCAGTTGCTTCCTACATCTCCTCCATGTGGACTCACATCCAGTTGCTAAATCTTTGCCTTAACTCTGAATTGATAAAGAACAGTAACATAATAGGGGTAGAGATGAGGGGAAGAGTGAAGGACTATAGAAAAATGGAAAAGAGGAAAGGAATGTGACAAACAGTTTAAAAAAGAAGAAGAAGAGAAAAGCAAACAAATTAGAATTAGTTCTAGAAAACCAATATTTGGCTATTCACCAGGTTGAATTTCGAATAAATCTAAGACAGATAGTATTCTTTATTCTCCTTGTTTTCTGCCTCTGGTACTTTAATTACTCTTAAGTGTAAATGCTTATTTGGTATTTGGCTGCTTTCAAACAACTTATTACAGATATAAAATGTAATGTCTATGTGGTCTTAATTTGGCCAGAGTTTTCTTGTGTGTTTTGGCAGTTGGAAACATTGCCACCCTATTTGAACAGCAAATGTCAAGTTTTTAAGATAATTAAGGCAAAACAATAAATATAGTTAGCAGCAATTTCCTAATAAGGTGAAAATATCTATTTTTGCTTGCAACCTGTGTTTGAATGCCTTAGCTATAAGAACTGCATTTCTGCCTGTTCTTATGTTGGTCATTTTCTAACAACCATCTAGGCCATGTTTTATTTGACCAAATTGATTCATATCTTTGATTTTTACATCTAATAGTAAATTTTACATCTGTAGAGTTAGATTACATTACTGTTTTCCATCCAAATGATGATTCTATAAACATTTTCATACAACTATAGTATCAATCTCTGAATTACTTTTCACCTTTCATTTTAAAGTCATTCAGTCAATTTTAAATGTTTGATAGGAGTTTAGCTTCCCTTTTCTTTGTCCTCAGAGTGCCTATATTTTTCTTATAATACCTTGAAACTTTGGGAATTAAAAATATAGCAACATTTTGTGATGTGCAACCAAAAAAAAGATATAAATTTGGGGACAGATTACAAAGTAACAGGCGTGCAAAGATGCAGGGGGCGAAGCCTTTGCCCTGTAACACACTCTGGTAGTCAGGGGAAAAAGCTGTCAGTGGTACAGGAATTTAGTGGATGGAATGCAATGATTAACAATGACAGAACAGGGAAGAAATGAGAGATTTGGGATTAAAGGGGCTCTAAGGGGTTTCCTTGGTGGCTCCGATGGTAAAGAATCTTCCTGCACTGCAGAAGATTGGGAAGATTGGATACAATCTCTGGGTTCCGTCCCTGGATTGGGAAGTTTCCCTGAAGAAGGAAATGGCAACCCACTCCAGTAGTCTTGCCTGAAAAGTCCCATGGACAGAGGAGCCTGGTGGGCTACAATCCATGGGGTCTCAAAGAATCAGACACAACTGAGTGACTTTTTTTTTTTAACACAGTTAACACCATTTAAGCATTCAAATATACTTTTTTAGACTTTCAACCTTTACTGCAAATATTTGTCATCATCATTTTTCTGAGCCATTCCTGGTCCTGGTCCAGATTACTGAAAATCCAAACAACCAGAACTTATTCTTCATTCAGTATTTCTTTGGGGGAAAATTAATATGAGGAAAATTAATATGAGAAAAATTAAGCAAAGTAATCCAAAATAATGAATGAGGTATTTTCAGCAAAGCATCTGCACATAAGACAGAGAAAATTAATGTGGATTTGACTTATATATGTAGTAATAAAAAATAAAACTTACAACTTTTATATATATATGCATTATATATGCATATATATGTGTGCATTATAAGAAAGGTTTAAAAGACTCAGTACAATGCCTGTCACATAATTACCTAAGCAGATAAATATTTTTAAGTATCCAAAAATTTAAATTTCATTTGGTTCATTTTATTAAAAGTTAAGACTACGTTGCAAATCACTAAATAATTTTTCAAGACAGAAGAAAATCAAGCATCTCTATTAGCACATCTTCTACAACCTTAAATCCATGAAGCAGCATTTAAAAAAAGCTCTAACCTGCTAGCCAAGATTCCAAGGTTTCCTTAATCAACAATTGCAGAGGGGCTGAGAAAAGTTTCATCTTCCAGATTTCATCATATCTTTCAATCACTTTTAAGTGAATAACAATATGTACTTTGCTACACTACTTTTTATTAATTCTAATTTCTGCAATCATTTATTTCACAGGTTAAAGCTGCATTTTATTTGGTACTTTTGTAGGGCTTTAAACTTTTTTTTTTAAATTGCAATCCTGACTTTTAATCAAGAGGCAATCTTATAAAAAGAAAAAAAAAAGAAAAGGTAAAATTTTTCTGTGAAAAAGAAAAAATGCCAGCTCTTTCTATCATATATTTATTTCATATACTAAGTAATATCTTTTTGTCTCTAATTTAGCAGATTTTAATTTATATAATGAACATAAAATATTTTTATACCAGTAGTTTAAATTTATGAAAATAGTAAAACTAATTTTATTTTACATGTCTTTGGTAATGTGTAGCTTTCTGACATTTCCTTAAATGTAGTTAAAATAAGCTATTCATATCCTTGCTGAGGTACATTTAAGATCACTTCCTTATAAACACTGAGGCAAGTTTAACTCATCTGAGATATATTAACAGAACCATCTGTTCAGTTTGTAAGATGTTTTATGTTAGAATACAGGTTCTATAATACAGCATAGATTAGCATGGCTCATAAGTATAATAGATTCCTGGATGATTTAATTTATTTAAAATAAGCAGAATATTCAGTATCTTCTTGATTTAGAGAAAATTGAACAGTCTGGGCATCTGTTTCTTGCCCTAATTTAGCTAAATTTGCTAAATACTTTTTTCAGTTTGGAAATATGTAAAATGACCTCCTCCCTTTTTACTCGAGCAGTTATTAAAATTCCTCTTTGTCTACAACATATCTTAGTCAAATTAGAAATTTTTTATTCCTTGATGATGCTACAAATAAAAGTGGACCATGTAGATGGAAACCAAAGTTCTCTCAGTGACATTTAGCCCCAGAGATGCTTATATAACATATTCTGTCTTTACGCAATGAAATTGTAAGAAGCTGATTGGTTGAAGACTGAAGCTCCATCTTTTAAATTTAGAACCTGTTCTACTTCAGGAAATGGTGCAGACTCTAAGTCTGAAAAGAGAATGCTTCTTAACCGTTTTGAAAATTCCCTCCTTAACAAATAGTATTTGAATAATACCAACAGCAGATGTTTTTCATTTGTCTGCAGTTGCCGTGGTCACTTCTTAAGTTCTCTGTTTTTCAGATATTATTTCCTTTTATTGTTACTCACATTGACTATCTGTGGGTATCAAGACAACTAGACACAGTGAACAATATTTATTAATAGTTTAAAACATAAACAGCATTCCCAGGACACTGATGAAGTTGCATACTGGCTAAATTTTTTAGCATAATTAAGAAGCATTTTAGTTATTTACAGTTATCAATTATTTTCTTAAATAATGTCATGTACCAGAGAGCTTCATTTTTTTAACATTAGTAAATATCTTACTTTCAGAAGGACCTCAGCAAAGAATTATTACTATTGGTTCCATCAAATGTTTAATTAGTTTATTATGTCAAACATAAACATGCATAAAGCAGTGATCCCAGATGCAGTAGTGGTGATTTAATTGCTAAGCCGTGTTCAACTCTTTGCATCCCTCTGGACTATAGCTCAACAGGTTCCTCTGTTCAAGGGATTTCTCAGGCAAGAATACTGGAGTGGGCTGCCATTTCCTTCTCCAGGGCTTCTTCCCAACCCAGGGATTGAACCCTCATCTCCTGCTTTGGCAGGTGCATTCTTTACCAAGTGAGTCACATGGGAAGCCCCTACGCCAGTTGTGGTACATGGCTGAAACTATCTCAAATCAATTCACAGATTGCTCTTCCAAAAAGTGAATATTACCAAAAAAGGGACAGAAAAATTTCAGTTAGATCATGAGTACAGTGAGTCCCAGGTGACTCAGTGGTAAAGAATCAGCCTGCCAATGCAAGAGACAAGAGTTCCCTCCCTGGGTGAGGAAGATCTCCTGGAGAGAGAAATGGCAACCCACTCCAGTATTCTTCCTTGGGAAATCCCATGAACAGAGGAGCCTTGCAGCCTACAGTCCAAGGGGTTGCAAAAGAGTCAGATAAGACTTAGAAAGTAAAACAGCAATAATAATGACTCAAGTCCTGTCTTAACATGAGTAGTTGTAATTTAATTCATCCTAATTTGAGAGTAATTATTTAATGTGTTGATTAGAGTATTTGAAATTAGTGTCCAAATTTATTTCCAGAACTTAGCAGAATTTTGTTTGCTTGCTTATTTTAGACAAGCTACTCTCTTTCTTAAACTTAAGAGTTTTCATATTTCTTTCAAATGTATAGTGAGCATATGTGATATGTGTGTACTTCGTGGAGTATTGACCCCATATTATATTGACAGTGGCAAAAAGGGTAGACAATAAGAGTAGCTAAAAGCCCAAGTGAAACATAAAATTTGATTAATTTTTTGTTGGCAGCAAGCACAAAAATAAGGTAAACTGCTTAGCAGTACATAGTCCACCTGTGTTTTCCCCCGTTGAGAACTGGGGCTAAGTAAACTATGATGTATCAAAATTATGGAAAATAATGTACAGTTTAATTTTATGTCTACTGTTATGAAAAAAATTTTCTAAGAATATTCATAAATATAAAGAGCTTAATACAATATTAAATGTTGCATCTATATTAAAATACACAGAGAAAAAGTGTTGTTACAAATACACATAATTCTGTAAATTTTTATACATATTTCCTAAGAAAAGTAGCTTCCCAGGTGGGTGCAGTAATAAAGAATTTACCTGCCAATGAAGGAGATCGGGGTTCTATCCCTGGGTCAGGAAGATCCCCTAAGTAGTAAATGACACCCACTTCAGTATTCCTGCCTGGAAAATTCCATGAACAGTGGAGACCAGCAGGCTACAGTCTGTGGAGTCACAAAGAGTTGGACACAACTGAGCTACCGAGTGTGTGTACACACACACAAGGAAAGTAGGAATATGTAAGAAGTTCACCTGGAAATATAAATGTCAGATTTAAATTAGTGGTTGCCTCTAGGTAGAATACTCATTTTGTGTGGTGTATGCATCAAAAGAAATCTAAACCTAATGAATACTGTCAGGCAATTTTAAAATAAAAATGTATTCATCATGCATAATAACAGCAAAATAATTGTGTTTGTATTATCAAACAACTTCCAGCAGAAATACAGGCTGATTTCCATGTAAGTGTTCAGTGAGACATATTGCAGTGAAACATCAAGTATCACTGGTAATTGGTACATATTTTGAATGCAAACTATTCAATATTTGAAAATAGTCTATTTTCTCAGGTAAAATATTCTGTCTACAGTCTTGGTTATCATTATTTTTAATTTAGAAGATTTAGTTCATTTCAGTTCAGTAGCTCAGTCATGTCTGACTCTGCGACCCTATAAATTGCAGCACACCAGGCCTCCTTGTCCAGCACCAACTCCCGGAGTTCACTCAAACTCATGTCCATCGAGTCAGTGATGCCATCCAGCCATCTCATCCTCTGTTGGCCCCTTCTCCTCCTGCCCCCAATCCCTCCCAGCATCAGAGTCTTTTCCAATGAGTCAGTTCCTGGCATGGGGTGGCCAAAGTATTGGAGTTTCAGCTTCAGCATTAGTCCTTCCAATGAACACCCAGGGTTGATCTCCTTCAGAATGGACTGGTTGGATCTCCTTGCAGTCCAAGGGACTCTCAAGAGTCTTCTCCAACACCACAGTTCAAAAGTATCAATTCTTCAGC
This sequence comes from Oreotragus oreotragus, assembly GCA_006410675.1. Lineage (NCBI taxonomy): Eukaryota > Metazoa > Chordata > Mammalia > Artiodactyla > Bovidae > Oreotragus > Oreotragus oreotragus. The sequence goes on along the minus strand of SJYX01002374.1, from coordinate 32,845 downwards.
TCTTGGCTTTCTTCACAGTCCACCTTTCACATCCATACATGACCACTGGAAAAACCATAGCCTTGACAAGACAGACCTTTGTTGGCAAAGTAATGTCTCTGCTTTTGAATATGCTATCTAGATTGGTCACAACTTTCCTTCCAAGGAGTAAGCGTCTTTTAATTTCATGGCTGCAGTCACCATCTGCAGTGATTTTGGAGCCTCCAAAAATAAAGTCTGACATTGTTTCCACTGTTTCTCTATCTATTTCCCATGAAGTGATGGGACCAAATGCCATGATCTTTGTTTTCTGAATGTTGAGCTTTAAGCCAACTTTTTTACTCTCTTCTTTCATTTTCATCAAGAGGCTTTGTAGTTCCTCTTCACTTTCTGCCATAAGGGTGGTGTTATGTGCATATCTGAGATTATTGATATTTCTTCTGGCAATCTTGATTCCAGCTTGTGTTTCTTCCAGTCTAGCATTTCTCATGATGTACTCTGCATATATTAACTTTTCATATACCCTAATTTTCATGTGTACAGAATCAGAGCTTGCTGGATTAATTATTTTTCATAGAACCCATAAAAAAGTGAACTAATGCTAGATTCCATACAAATAAACTATACTGGTTTTAATTAATCTATTAGTGAAGGCTATTTAGGTTATAAGCAATAAAGGCCTAACTCAAATAACTTAAAACAAAGCTATATGAAGATACATTGAAGTTACAAAAACAAAACAAAACAAAAAAAGATCTCTTTGAATTAACCAGAGAAGTTTTGAAAACTTAAAGAACTGAAATCTTGACCTATACCTCTAGTGTTCTCTCTTATCAGCTATTCATCTCTGATTGGTATTTTTCACTGGAAAAAAATTTTAAAGGTAATCCTATCATTGAGGGGATAAGTTGGGTTTAAGGTGAGGTGTAAATAGAACTATGGTTTTCAGAGCTTGAGGATGAAAGGTGATAATCCAGGATTAGTTGTCCCACTGAAATCTTGCCATTGAAAGTTAGAATGAGAAGTTTCCTTTCCAAAATAAGTAGGGAATGAGGAACAGTGTATAGAGCTTAGTATATGCTACTACAATTAGAATGTCAGTACATTGCTTTATGTCTGTACAATGCTTTATGTGTTAACTATTATAACTTGCTTGTTGTGCTTCCAAGCCTGTCAATCTGAGTTTTCTCTTTAATATTGCTCAGCAACTTTATATTTCTGCATTTGTCATCTTTTATCTCTCTGAAGCATATTTTTTACTATTTTACCCAATTCTCTAATTTATGTTTACTTTTTCATTCAGAAGACTATTTGGAAAAGTCAAGGATCATGCTTAGCAACTCAAATATTCCATGAGTGCTATAGGTCAGATTAGGAAATCAGAGCTGGACATATACAATGTCAAGTATATAAATATAATGGTGTATTAGAAAAAAGTTAAAATGGAATATTTATAAAGGCTTAACATTGTTGTTACTTGAGCTTGCAAACATTTTGTTCCTTGAGATAATAGAAACATCAGGCAACAATTATTTGATTTTAGAGCACAAATTTTTGTCTGCATACACTGAACTGCAGTTATTAGCTTGTATAAACTGGGCAGGAAATATCAAGAGCAACTAGATCCTTGAATTTAGTTACCAGCCTGCTACTTTATTCTTACTAGCATGGTATATAACAAAAATAAAATAAAAGAAGTGTTTATGAATCAGCCTCACTTATCTGTTCTAAGGGCCCTGGATTGGGACATGGCAGAGCATATTCTGCTGGATTCATGCTTCGATTTAGCTATTATCAACTGTGGCAGCTTGATATCTTTATTCCTTTCTCAGCCTCTTCTTACCAGCAAATGAATTAAATCTATTCTGAGGGAACAGAATAGTGTTCAATACATTTTTTTCCAGAGGCATTTTATTCTTACCCTTCCTTACATATATAACTTATGTTTTTGCTCTCAATTTTTTGTCTCTTTTCTCCTCTTGGATTTTGCCTAATTATTTTTCCTATATCTTTCTTCTGCTTGTCTTTATTGCTATTTCAAAGTGTAGATAAAAAGGTTCAATTCTTCTATATCCTAAAAAAGTATCTTAACCTCACTTCTCATTCAAGTGTCATACTTCTGTCTTTTAAAAGTATTCTCAAAATTAAATGTAGCTTTTCTGATTCCAATTTCTCATATTTCACACATTCCTCAAAGTACTACAAACTTATTTTGTCCCCATAAATTGATCTTAATAGGGAAGTTTAAAGAGTTTCAAAGTAGCCATAATCAATGATCTGTTCTTAGGCTTCCTTTGTACAAAATTTCCACTGTTTGGAGGCTTCTTATTGAGACTCACTACATCTTTAATTCTATAATAATACTGCCATATGTTCTGCTTCTCCTCTTACCTCAATGTCTCCTCAATTTTCAAACCTTTATTACTTAGATATTTGTTTAAAACATTTCATTTTGGAACATTAAATGTATACAATATGATTTGATTTTGATACATGTGTGTTTTGCAAATAATTATAACAATAGGGTTGGTTAACCTCCCTGCATCACATCACATACTTCAGTTACTGGATCCATTTTCCTCTTTTTCTTTTCAGTGACATCCATTTACATGATTTTGACTTACATTTATATGATTACAAATTACTCTCATCAAGAGCAACTGGATCCTTGAATTTAGTTGCCAGCCTGCCATTTATATGAATGTCTCCTCTGAAGACCTTATTTTGAAATCCCTGTTGAACATGTTTATGAAGATCTCCCTCATACATACTGCAAACTTACAAGGTTCATACATGAGCTAAGAATATTATCTATCTTGTTTTCCTTTTTTATTTTCTACCTCAGAAAATATCCTTACAACTTGGCAGGTCAACTAAATTACTGATCTTATTGTACTTCTTGACCCTTCATCCCCACAGGCAGTCTTTTTCAAGTCGAAGTTTCTGTCTCTCCAGAGTGTCTTTGGAATCTTTTTATTCCATTCCAAGTAAATTTTCATAGATCAGATTTTTTTAACAGACTTATTTTCTAATATCTTCCTAAGTGTTCTCTGACACCTCATCATTTCTCATCTCTCAATTATTCTCTCAGAATACTACTAAAATTTATTCATAATTTTTTGCTTCAGTCTATTATTCAGTTCCTGAATTGTGATGAAATTAACTAATGTGAATCAGTTAGAGTCCTATCATTCATGTGTAACTTTATCTAAACTTTTCTAAAATGCCTATCCCTCTTAATAGTATTCTTTCTAACCTTATAGATTTAGGTTAAATGCCAAACCCTTCCCGAAGCCTTTTCTGATGCCTTGGATCAAAGGAGTTTTCTATCCACTTGATTCTATAACTAAATTTCAGTTCTCAGTAAAATGTATGATGAATTAAAATGCATCATGAAATTAAAATTACTGTTTTTGAAACATTTTTTTAATTTTGAACTTTTTTTAAATTTTACATAAAGTTGTTTGTATCTGTTAATCCCATATTCCTAATTTACCTTTCCCTCCCTTTTCTCTTTAGTTACCATAGATTTGTCTTCTATAGGTGCATAGGTTCATTTATATTATTTTTTAGATTCTACATATAAGCAATATCATATAGTATTTCTCTTATTGCAGTTAGTATGATATTTTCTAGATCAATACATGTTGCTGCAAATGTCAAAGTTTAGTCCTTTTTATGGCTGAGTAATATTTCATTACACACACACACACACATCTTTTTAAACCAGCAATCTGTTACATGCTCTTAGGTTTTTTGTGTCTTGGCTGTTGTAAATAGTACATCTGTGAACAATGGGGTACATGTATCTTTTTGAGCTAGAGTTTTTATCTTTTTTGAATATATACTCAGGAGTGGACGTGCTGGGTCATCGTGCTGGGTCATATATTTGTTCTATTTTTAGTTATTTTTTAGAAACCTCAAACCTGTTTTTCACTGTAGCTGCACTAATTTACATTCCCACAAACAGTGTAGGAATATTTTCTTTTCTCCACAACCACTGTAACATTTATTTTTTGTAGATTTTTGATGATGACCTTTTTGACTGGTGTGAATTGATACTTCATTATGCTTTTAGTTTGCATTTCTCTAATAATTAGCCATGATGAGTATCTCTTCATGTGCCTCTTAACCATTTATATGTCTGCTTAAGTCTTCTGCCCATTTGCTGATTAGTTTTTTTTTTTTTACAATCTGTTACATGCTCTTAGGTTTTTTGTGTCTTGGCTGTTGTAAATAGTACATCTGTGAACAATGGGGTACATGTATCTTTTTGAGCTAGAGTTTTTATCTTTTTTGAATATATACTCAGGAGTGGACGTGCTGGGTCATCGTGCTGGGTCATATATTTGTTCTATTTTTAGTTATTTTTTAGAAACCTCAAACCTGTTTTTCACTGTAGCTGCACTAATTTACATTCCCACAAACAGTGTAGGAATATTTTCTTTTCTCCACAACCACTGTAACATTTATTTTTTGTAGATTTTTGATGATGACCTTTTTGACTGGTGTGAATTGATACTTCATTATGCTTTTAGTTTGCATTTCTCTAATAATTAGCCATGATGAGTATCTCTTCATGTGCCTCTTAACCATTTATATGTCTGCTTAAGTCTTCTGCCCATTTGCTGATTAGTTTTTTTTTTTTTAAATATTGAATTGTATGAGCTGTTTGTATATTTCAGATATTAATCCCTTGAGGGTCACATAGTTTGCAAAGATTTTCTCCCATTACACAGGTTGCCATTTCATTTTGTTGATGGTTTCCTTTACTGTGCAAAAACTTTTAAATTTGAGTAGGTCCCATTTGTTATTTTTGTTTTTCTTTATTTTGATTTGGGAGATTGGTCAAGGAAAACAATACTATGATTTATGTCAAGAATGTTTTGAGTATGTTCTTTTTCAGGAGTTTTATTGTGTAATGTCTAATATTTAGGTCTTTAATCTATTTTTTTTTAATTTTTGTATATGGTATGAGGGAATATTCTAACTTCATTGATGTATATGTAGCTATCCAGCTTTCCCAGCACCACTTGCTGAAGAGACTTTAACCTATCTACTGTATATTCTTGCCTCCTTTGTCATAGATTAGTTAACCATGGGTCATCTATGGGCTTTCTATTCTGTTCCATTGATCCACTTGTCTATTTTGTGCCAATACCATGCTGTTTTAATTACTCTATTTTTGTAGTATTATCTGGGTCTGGGAGGGTCATGACTCTAGCATTTTTCTTTTTCTTCAGGATCACTTTGGCAATTAAGTCTTTTGTGGTTTTATATAAATTTTAGGATTGTTTCTTCCAGTTCTTTGAAAAATGTAATGGGTATTTTTCTAGGGATTGCATTCAATCGGTAGATTGCTTTGGGTAGTATGGCCATTTTAATGATATTAACCTTTCCAATCCAAGAGCATAAGATATCTTTCTGGTTTGTTTGTTTTTAGTCATCTTCAGTTTCCTTTATCAGTGTTTTCTATTTCTCAGTTGGTGGCTTTTTTACCTCCTTGGTTAGGCTTATCCCTAGAGGGCATTTGATGTGATTTTAAATGAGTTTTGTTTTTGTTTTATGTTTCCTTTTTGATATTTCATTATTAGTGTAAATAAATACAAAATATTTCTGTAATAATAATGTATCCTCCTGCCTTGCAGAATTCATTTATTAATTCTAACAGTTTTTGCTTGGAGTCTCTAGAATTCTCTGTATAAAGTATTGTGTTATCTGCAAATAGTGACAATTTTACCTCATTCCTTCCAATTTAGATACCCTTTACTTATTTTTTTTTTCTTATTTGATTGGTGTAGTTGGCACTTTCAGTACTGTGGTGAGAGTGGTGGTGAGAAGTGGGCATTCTTGTCTTATTTTTGAATTTATCAAGAAGGCCTTCAGCTTTTCACCATTGAGTATTGTTTCGGCTGTGGGTTTGTCATAAGTGGTGATAATGTCATGTTGAGATGTGTTCCCTCTATAACCACTTTGGTGAGAGTTTTTATCATGAGTGGATGTTTAATTTTATTAAATGCTTTTTCTGTATCTATTGAAGTGATCATGTTATTTTTGTCTCTTCTTTAATTCCTACTCTAGAGAATTGTTTTAAAGGTTGAGCAAGAAAATATTTTAAAGCATATGAAAACATTCTAGCATATATTTAGCACTCAGTAAATTATACTTATTTAAATTATATGCACAGTACATCATGAGAAACACTGGGCTGGAAGTAGCAAAAGCTGGAAGACTGATGGGAGAAATATCAATAACCTCAGATATGCAGATGACACCACCCTTATGGCAGAAAGTGAAGAGGAACTACAAAGCCTCTTGATGGAAGTGAAAGTGGAGAGTGAAAACGTTGGCTTAAAGCTCAACATTAAGAAAACGAAGATCATGGCATCTGGTCCCATCACTTCATGGGAAATAGATGGGGAAACAGTGTCAGATTTTATTTTAGGGGGCTCCAAAATCATTGCAGGTGGTGATTGCAGCCATGAAATTAAAAGACGTTTACTCCTTGGAAGGAAAGTTATGACCAACCTAGATAGCATATTCAAAAGCAGAGATATTACTTTGCCGACTAAGGTCTGTCTAGTCAAGGCTATGGTTTTTCCAGTAGTCAGGTATGGACGTGAGAGTTGAACTGTGAAGAAAGCTGAGTGCAGAAAAATTGATGCTTTTGAACTGTGGTGTTGGAGAAGACTCTTGAGAGTCCCTTGGACTTCAAGGAGATCCAACCAGTCCATTCTAAAGGAGATCAGCCCTGGGCTTTCTTTGGAAGGAATGATTCTGAAGCTGAAACTCCAGTACTTTGGCCACTACATGTGAAGAGTTGACTCATTGGAAAAGACTCTGATGCTGGGAGGGGTTAGGGGCAGAAGGAGAAGGGGATGACAGAGGATGAGGTGGCTGGATATCATCACTGACTCGATGGACTTAAGTCTGTGTGAACTCTGGGAGTTGGTGATAGACAGGGAGGCCTTGCGTGCTGTGATTCATGGGGTCACAAAGAGTTGGACACGACTGAGCTACTGAATTGAACTGAACTGAACTGAAAATGTACTTCAGTCCTACTTGTTAAAGTCAGAAGTTTCTTAAAAATATCAACAATAAGTTTCTTAACACAGATAAGATATCTGTACCAGATGTAGATGACACAGATGAAAAGAAATAAGCTTTGTGTGCTCCTACCAAACATTTAGTGGTAAGTGAAATTTGTTCTGAGCAGTTTTTGTTTTGTTCTTTCAGTTTCTCTTTCCTCCCATCTTCAAAATACATTGTTAATACCCAGAACCATCAATGTGATATCATACTCCCAAGTGTATCGTGATGGGAGTTTGCTGCATTTGGTAATTTTAAGTTAACAATGTGTGTGTAGTAGCAGCAATGCCATGAGAAAAGAAATTCTTGGGACAAAAAGTGTTTTATGCCCCCAAATTATATTTTTTGGTTGCCTTTTCATTGTATCTCTAGAAATATGTGTCCTGTGTTATATATATATATACATATATATATATAGTATATATACATACATACATGAAAAGCCATAGCTTTAATTGTATTATGCATGTGCAGAAAATGTCATTTATATGTTGACAAGGCTATAAATTAGCACTTCAATGTAAATTGTTTCATTATATGGAGAACTCGTGGGTTTTCTAGATCTCTGTTTTAGAACACTGGTTTTTTTTTTTNTATATATACATACATACATGAAAAGCCATAGCTTTAATTGTATTATGCATGTGCAGAAAATGTCATTTATATGTTGACAAGGCTATAAATTAGCACTTCAATGTAAATTGTTTCATTATATGGAGAACTCGTGGGTTTTCTAGATCTCTGTTTTAGAACACTGTTTTTTTTTTTTTCTTTTTACTTTACAAAAACACTGTTTTATAGCAATGTTCAATTGACAAGGGATAAATCCAAAAGTGATGGATGTAAAACCAGTACAACTTACATAGCTTTAGTTTATTTCATTATGGCTCAGCTGGTAAAGAATCCGCCTGCAATGTGGGAGCCCTGAGTTCAGTCCTTGGGTTGGGAAGATCCCCTGGAGAAGGGAAAGGCTACCCACCCCAGTATTCTGGCTTGGAGAATCACATGGGCCATATAGTCCATGGGGCACAAAAAATCGGATACAACTGAGTGACTTCCACTTTCACTTTCACTTAGTTTATGCACATTGACACATCAATCTACTATCTGAACTATTTTCTAGGATATCAGTTCCTACTTTCAATAACTTCATAGACATTTTCAGTTTTCACTTCAAAAACTAAAATGATATATTGTATCTTCTAATGTCATATGAATTTGTTCAGTCACTCAGTTGTATCTGACTCTTTGTGACCCCATGGACTGCAACACACCAGGAATCCTTGTCCTTCACCATCTCCCAGAGCTTGCTCAAACTCATGTTCATTCAGTCAGTAATGCCATCCAACTATCTTGTCCTCTGTCATCCCCTTCTCCTCCTGCCTTCAATCTTTCTCAGCATTAGGGATTTTCAAATGAATCGGCTGTTTCCATCAGGTGGCTAAAGTATTGGAATTTCAGCTTCAATATCAGTCCTTCCAATGAATATTTAATTTCCTTCAGGATTAACTGGTTTGATCTCCTTGCATTTCAAGGGACTCTCAAGAGTCTTCTCCAACAAAACAGTTTGAATTCTTCAGCACTCAACCTCTTTTATGGTCAAACTCTCACATCCGTACATGACTACTGGAAAAACCATAACTTTGACTAGATGGACTTTGTTGGCAAAGTAATATCTCTGCTTTTTAATACACTGTCTACGTTGGTCATAACTTTTCTTCCAAGGAGGAAGCATCTTTTAATTTTATGGCTGCAGTCACCATATGCAGTGATTTTGAAGCCCAAGAAAATAAAGTCTGTCACTTTTTCCATTGTTTCCCCATCTATTTGCCATGAAATGATGTGACTGGATGCAATGATCTGAGTTTTTTGAATGTTAAGTTTTAAGCCAACTTTTTCACTCTCTTCTTTCACTTTCATCAAGAGTCTCTTTAGTTCCTCTTCACTTTCTCCCATAAGGGTAGTGTCATCTATATATCTGAGTTTATTGATGTTTCTCCTAGCAATCTTGAGTCTAGCTTGTGCTTCATCCATCCTGGCATTTTGCTTGATGTATTCTGCATATAAGTTAAATAAGCAGAGTGACAATATACAACCTTGATGCACTCCTTTCCCAATTTTAAACCAGTCTGTTTTTCCATGTCCAGTTCAAATTATTGCTTCTTAACCTGCATATAAGCTTCTCAGAAGGCAGGTAATGTGGTCTGCTAGTCACATCTCTTTAATGATTTTTCAGTTTGTTGTGATCCACACAGTCAAAGGCTTTAGTGTAGTCAGTGAATCATAAATATATGTTTTCCTGAAATTTTGTTGCTCTTTCTAAGATCCAACAGATTTTGGCAATTTGATCTCTGGTTCCTCTGAAGGGTATTCAGATTCTAATCAGGTAGACCTGCATTTTATAATAAAAATTCTGGGATAATAAAATAATGTAGACGCTTATTTGATAGTGTTCAAACTTCAACTGAACCGATCTATTCCTTTAGGTAAATTTTATTTACACTGAAAATCACATCTAATTAGAAATGTTACACAAGGTAAAAAAATGTAGCATATTTGTTTAGAAGAGTAGGAAATAAATTATCCAGTTCATAAACTAAAGCTAAAATGTGATTTTAAATATAAAAAGATAGAGAATTTATCTCCATAAATATCCTTTCATAAAAGTTCAGCTGAAAAGACTATGATTTCAAAGTGTGCTTTGTGAATCATTATTTAAAATACATTTAATGATTCTTTATATGAACAAAGAGAAGAGATAAAAGACTAGGTTGATCGAAGTGTTCTTTTTAATTTTTACTAGTATTGGTAGCATGTCTCTCTAAATGAATAATCATGTTTGGGATCAGAGGTCTGAGAGTAATTAAAGCATATCAATATGATATTTCTAAAATAGGAGATTCTGCTGCCTTTAAACAGTGTTATTGCATTTATAATCACCATCTGCCTCTCCCTACTCTCTCTTTTTCTGGATCTTTTTCTAATGTTTCTCAAAATATTACTCTCATTGGGCATAATCACAGGGTAATTCTACACTACGTGATCTTATTTTATAAGTTAGAGTTATGTGAGGGAGATTGGTGACTGAGAAAATGTCCTTATTGGGTAGTATCTAGTAATATTTCTATGAAAGAGCTTTCAAAAGCTCACCAAACTTAGATTTCTGAATTTATCTCAATAGAATGTGATTGAGGCTTTATTTTTGAAACCAATATTTTAGAAATAACCATTAACTTTATAGATTATTTTAAAAACAAAAAAATAAAAGTAAAAACCTTTTTGTGGTAGCCTACTTTCTACCAACTTTATTTCTGAAAGTAAATTTCACCGTATCACCCTAATAACAAAGCTTGTTTTTGTTTTCGTTTAGTCTCTAAGTTGTGCTATACTCTTTTGCAACCCCACACATGGCCTCTAGTCTGCCTGGCTCCCCTGTCCATGGGATTTCCCAGGCAAGAATACTGAAGTGGGTTGCCTTTTCCTTCCCCAAATAATAAGGCTTATCAATTGCTTTTATGCTATCAAAGCTGCCTGGCATAGCACTTAATAACTTTTTGTTATGGTTTCTCTGCTTGCAAGTTTTCATAAAATCATCACCTAGTTTCAGTCAATAAAAGTAAAAGTATATTTGTTACTTAGTACCACATTCAGAATAAAGATTTTGCATTACTTTAAAAGGAGAGTTTTGGTTCACAATTAATGTAAAGAGGATACAGGCTGACTGACTCATTCTTAGCAAAAACTGAAATTTCTTCAAGGATGAATGTGCCATCTGAAGATTTCCTATCAGTATTTCTGTGCTATGCAGTAATGTTCAATCCTTTATGTTTTTCCCTTCATCTATTACCATGCTTTTTACTCCATCATAACTTGTTTCTGAAATCTACAGTGAATTGGATATGACAGGCAAAGAACATAGTACAGGTTGAATATGGTACTGAGTAAATAATGGACCCTGACATATGATGTGAATATCCTAAATTAAAATTTGAATCAATGTAATAAATTTCCTGATAATGATACTTGCATTTGAAATATTATTTCTAATTTTACACATTTAATGTGCTGAATATTAAGCAGTAGAAACAAAGGGGAAAGCTTTTAAAGAAATGGAGGCCTTTCTTAAAGTGGTTAGAAGCTGTAAATTATAATTTAAAATGTCCAGAGTATGAATTCCTCACATGGTGGTTTTGAGGGAATTGTGCTTAAAATATTTAATTTCTGTGGTCTTAGTTTCTCTATATACAGTAAGCTATTAATACTCTCAGGTATTTTATGAAAGTTGACAATTTAAACATATGTGCAAGTATGTAAAAATAGGAATATTTAATCAAGGGAAGTTCACTTACCTTGGAGTTATAACATTCAGTTGAGTTCAGTTCAGTTGCTCAGTCGTGTCCAACTCTTTGCAACATCATGAATAGCAGTGCGCCAAGCCTCCCTGTCCATCACCAACTCTCGGAGTTCACACAGACTCATGTCCATCAAGTCAGTGATGCCATCGAGCCATCTCATCCTCGGTCGTCCTCTTCTCCTCTTGCCCTCAATCTCTCCCAGCATCAGAGTCTTTTCTTATGAGTCAACTCTTTGCATGAGGTGGCCAAAGTACTGGAGTTTCAGCTTTAGTATCAGTCCTTCCAAAGAAATCCCAGGGCTGATCTCCTTCAGAATGGACTCATTGGATCTCCTTGCAGTTCAAGGGACTCTCAAGAGTCTTCTCCAATACCACAGTTCAAAAGCATCAATTTTTTAGCACTCAGCTTTCTTCACAGTCCAACTCTCACATCCATACATGACCACTGGAAAAACCATAGCCTTAACTAGATGGACCTTTGTTGGCAAAGTAATGTCTCTGCTTTT
>SJYX01002374.1:0-18382 GCA_006410675.1 Oreotragus oreotragus | reverse complement strand
TTCCAGCTTGTGCTTCTTCCAGCCCAGCGTTTCTCATGATGTACTCTGCATAGAAGTTAAATAAGCAGGGTGACAAGATACAGCCTTGACATACTCCTTTTCCTATTTGAAATCAGTCTGTTGTTCCATATCCAGTTCTAACTGTTTCTTCCTGACCTGCATATAGGTTTCTCAAGAGGCAGGTCAGGTGGTCTGGTATGCCCATTGCTTTCAGAATTTTCCACTGTTTATTGTGATCCACACAGTCAAAGGCTTTGGCACAGTCAATAAAGCAGAAATAGATGTTTTTCTGGAACTCTCTTGCTTTTTTGATGATCCAGTGAATATTGGCAATTTGATCTCTGGTTTTTCTGCCTTTTTTAAAACCAGCTTGAACATCTGGAAGTTCATGGTTCATGTATTGCTGAAGCCTGGCTTGGAGAATTTTGAGCAGTGCTTTACTAGCATGTGTGATGACTGCAATTGTGCGGTAGTTTGATCATTCTTTTGCATTGCCTTGCTTTGGGATTGGAATGAAAACTGACCTTCTCCACTTCTGTGGCCACTGCTGAGTTTCCCAAATTTGCTGGCATATTGAGTGCGGCACTTTCACAGCATTATCTTTTAGGATTTGAAATAGCTCAACTGGAATTCCATCACCTCCCTAGCTTTGTTTGTAGTGATGCTTCCTAAGGCCCACTTGACTTCCCATTCCAGGATGTCTGACTCTATGTGAGCGGTCACACTATCGTGATTACCTTGGCCATGAAGATCTTTTTTGTACAGTTCTTCTGTGTATTCTTGCCATCTCTTCTTAATATCATCTGCTTTTGTTATGTCCATACCATTTCTGTCCTTTATTGAGCCCATCTTTGCATGAAATGTTCCCTTGGTATCTCTAATTTTCTTGAAGAGATCTCTAGTCTTTCCCATTCTGGTGTTTTCCTAAATTTCTTTGCATTGATTGCTGAGGAAGGCTTTCTTATCTCTTCTTGCTATTCTTTGGAACTCTGCATTCAGATGCTTATATCTTTCCTTTTCTCCTTTGCTTTCCGCTTCTCTTCTTTTCACAGCTATTTGTAAGGCCTCCCCAGACAGCCATTTTGCTTTTTTGCATTTCTTTTCCAGGGGGATGGTCTTGATTCCTGTCTCCTGTACAATGTCAACCACCATTTCAATCAACATGTATGATTATTTCTGCTGCTGCTACTGCTAACATGCTTCAGTTGTGTCCAACTCTGTGCAACTCCATAGATGGCAGCCCACCAGGTCCGCCATCCCTGGGATTCTCCAGGCAAGAACACTGCAGTGGGTTACCATTTCCTTCTCCAATGCATAAAAGTGAAAAGTGAAAGTGAAGTGGCTCAGTCATGTCTGACCTTCGTGACCCCATGGACTGCAGCTTACCAGGCTCCTCTGTCCATGGGGTTTTCCAGGCAAGAGTACTGGAGTGGGTTGCCATTGCCTTCTCCAATGATTATCTCTACCAGGTGTCTAATGGTTTAACAATTAATGAACATGCTCTTATGTTATTTGTTATTCTGAACTTTATAAAAGAGCTTATTGAAAGTAATGGACCCCCAAAATCCTTTCATTCCTTTTGGTGAAACTCTGACCACCATTATTTTTTTAATATGAATTTATTTATTCTAATTAGAAGCTAATTACTTTACAATATTGTAGTGATTTTGCCATACGTTGACATGAATCCATCATGGGTGTACATTTGTTCCCCACCCTGAACCCTCTACCCACCGCCCTCCCCATCCCACACCTCTGGGTCATCTCAGTGTACTGACCACCATTATTTTACTAGCCAAATCACTAGTTAATTAGATGGTATAATTTATTAGGTAGAAGTTGTTTTTTTTTAAATTCTTCTAAATTGATATCATGACAACATTAATCTCATTTACAACTACTTTAAAATAGATTTCATGTGAATATATGTAAGGCTGTTCTTGTTGAAATAAATTATATTAACTTTATGTAAATTACAGGTTCTGGTCTTAATTCAGGAAAGAGATCTTAGAGATTTATATTTTGTTTCTGAAAGATACCAAACTGTTTTCCAGATATAACCGAGACAGTCACACTATTAATCACACTATTATTTGTAATGATTAAACAAGGTATTATAAACCAATCATGGAATAGAAAAATACTTATAAAATTAACATTATATAAGAACAAAAACCAGGAGATCATAATCCCTATTTATGACATCTTAAGTGATAATCAAACAAACCTATGATGTGTTTACCAAGTTCTGAAATACTTTGTTGATTATATATCCTATGAAATTTTGGACTCTGGAGAATGCGTGAAAAGCAAGCATATTTTGGAGAACTGAACCTTTGAAGGAGAAGCTAGCATTAATTGAAATTTCTCCTGTTATGGTGTTATCCTGAGAGTATGCTGAAGATGTGTCACTGCCACAACAACTAATACTCAGATGATTTAAAAAAAAAACACAAAGCTGCCATTTACTGATTTGAGGAACTGAGAGATAAAGTCAGTCATTACATCTTGCTTCCATGGCAACCACTGCCACAAGAAAGCAATGAGATTATAAATTATGCCCAAATCTCTGCCTGGCCCTTAACTGCTCATGCACAAAGAAGACACAAAATAGCTCACCTAGAGAAAAAAAAATTTTTTTGAGATGTTATTTGGATGAGTACTCACTGAAGACAAATCTTCAGTTTTATTCTAAATATGTTACTGCCTTGTTAAAATGAAAAAGTAATACTCTTCAGAGAAATAAGCAGGGTTTATATTATCTACAGCATAATCTCTTCAGTTTCCAAAGTGTAATTTAAGAGTCTTGTCCTGCAAAATAAAAGTAGAAATGTGGCCTATTCTCAAAGGTAAAGAAAATCAACCTAAGACCTCATATTAACTTACATCTTCTAATTATCAGTTTTTAGAAGTAGACGGCATAGCTATACTCAACTAGACAAGCATATATGCCTATAATAAAGAAAGTGATTTTTTTTTCTATTTCATTGAGAAATAGAAACTTTAAAAAAAACTTTACATGGGAAGTCTAGAACTGAAAAATTTAACATCTTGGAAAAACAAAACAAGACTCCAGATAAGCATAATATCAAAAGTTAAGGAAACTGAAGATAAAGCAATGGAAATTATGCAATATATAAAAAAAGGAAAGACTAAGATCTATATCTATAGTTACTATTATATTTTATACCTACATAATATGCACTCTATCATACCTACATATTTTTATATATAAGGCTTCATTGGTGGTGCTAGTGGTAAAGAACCCACCTTCCAATGCAGGAGACATTAAGAGACACAGACTCAATCCGGGTCGGGAAGATCCCTTGGATGAAGACTGGCAACCATCTCCATATTCTTGCCTGGAGAATCCAATGAACAGAGAAGCATGGTGGACTACAGTCTTTAGGGTCACAAAGAATTGGACATGAGTGAAGCGACTTAGCATGCACTCATGGAATATAATATGCAGTATATGGAGTAAGATCAGAGAAGGAAATGGCACCCCACGCCATTACTCTTGCCTGGAAAATCCCATGGCTGGAGGAGCCTGGTAAGCTACAGTCCATGAGGTCACGAAGAGTCAGACATGACTGAGCGACTTCACTTTCACTTTTCACTCTCATGCATTGGAGAAGAAAATGGCAACCCACTCCAGTATTCTTGCCTGGAGAATCCAGGGACAGAGGACCTGTGGGCTACTGTCTATGGGGTTGTACAGGGTCGGACATGACTGAAGTGACTTAGCAGCAGCAGCAGACTAAAATCTTTACAGTTATTATCGTGTTATATACCTATATATTATAATGCATAATAATGTAATATTATGTATAATGTCCTTATGAATACATTAGAGAAAGAAATAGATTGAAGAAGCACCTCAGGAACCTGTGGGACAATATCATATAATCTGAAATATGTAATTAGAATTCCAGAAAAAAGTGAGAATGGGGCAGAAAAAAATATTTGAAGAAGGAATTGCCCAAACTTCTCACATTTCATAAAATACATAATTATGGATTTAAGAAGATCACAAATGTCAAAACAGATTAAAATGAAGGCAAAAAAATTCTAGACTCATCACAGATCAACTATTGAAACCAAAAGATTAATTAAAAAATATTGAAAGCATTCTCAGCAGAAAAACTGTATGTTATATATGTGAAAATAAAATTAGAATTTCTACAGAATTCCTATAAAAATCTTGGTATCCATAAAAGAATGGAACACCTTTTAAAATGTGCCAAATATGGTTTTAAATGTCAATAACAATGTGGTCCGCTGGAGAAGGGAATGGCGAAACTTCAGTATTCTTGCCTTGAGAACCCCATGAACAGTATGAAAAGGCAAAAAGATAGGACACTGAAAGATGAACTCCTGAGGTCGGTAGGTGCCCAGTATGCTACTGGAGATCAGTGGAGAAATAACTCCAGAAAGAATGAAGGGACAGAACCAAGGCAAAACAATACCCAGTTGTGGATGTGACTGGTGATAGAAGCAAGGTCCAATGCTGTGAAAAGCAATATTGCATAGGAACCTGGAATGTCAGGTCCATGAATCAAGGCGAGTTGGAAGTGGTCAAATAGGAGATGGAAAGAGAGAATGTCAACATTCTAGAAATCAGTGAACTAAAATAGACTGGAATGGGTGAATTTAACTCAAATGATCATTATATCTACTACTGTGGGCAGGAATCCCTCAGAAGAAATGGAGTAGCCATCATGATCAACTAAGGAGTCCCAAAAGCAGGACCTGGATGCAATCTCAAAAACAACAGAATGAACTCTGTTCATTTCCAAGGCAAACCATTCAATATCATGTAATCCAAGTCTATGCCCCAACCAATAATGCTGAAGAAGCTGAAATTGAATGGTTCTATGAAGACCTACAAGACCTTTTAGAACTAACACCCAAAGAAGATGTCCTTTTCATTATAGAGGACTGGAATGCAAAAGTAGGAAGTCAAGACACACCTGGAGTAACAGGCAAATTTGGCCTTGGAATGCGGAATGAAGCAGGGCAAAGTCTAATAGAGTTTTGCCAAGAGAACACACTGATTCTAGCAAACACCCTCTTCCAACAACACGAGAGAAACAGTATACATGGACATCACCAGATGGTCAACAACGAAATCAGATTGATTATATTCTTTGCAGCCAAAGATGGAGAAGCTCTATGTAGTCAGCAAAAACAAGACCAGGAGCTGAGTGTGGCTCAGATCATGAACTCCTTATTGCCAAATTCAGACTGAAATTGAAGAAAGTAGGGAAAACCACTAGATGTCTCAGGTATGACCTAAATCAAATCCCTTATGATTAGACAGTGGAAGTGACAAATAGATAAAAAAAATTAGATCTGATAGAGTACCTGAAGAAATAAGGACAGAGGTCTGTGAAACTGTACAGGAGACAGGGATCAAGACCATCCCCAAGAAAAAGAAATACAAATAGCCTTACGAATAGCTGTGAAAAAAAAGAGAAGTGAAAAGCAAAGGAGAAAAAGAAAGATATACCTGTCTGAAAGCAGGATTCCAAAGAATAGGAAGGAGAGATAAGAAAGCCATCCTCAGTGATCAATGCAAAGAAATAAAGGAAACCAGTAGAATGGGAAAGACTAGAGATCTCTTCAAGAAAATTAGAGATGCCGGGGGAACATTCCATGCAAAGATGGGCTCAATAAAGGACAGAAATGGTAGGAACCTAACAAAAGCAGAAGATATTAAAGAAGAGGTGGCAAGATACACAGAACTATACAAAAAAAGAGCTTCACGACCCAGTTAATCATGACGTGTGATCACTAACTTAGAGCCAGACCTCCTAGAATGTGAAATCAAGTGGGCCTCAGAAAACATCACCATGAACAAAGCTAGTGGAGGTGATCGAATTCCAGTTGAGCTATTTCAAATGCTGAAAAATGATGCTGTGAAAGTGCTGCACTCAATATGTCAGGAAATTTGGGAAATTCAGTAGAGGCCACAGGACTGGAAAAGGTCAGTTTTCATTCCAATCCCAAAGAAAGGCCATGNTTGTACAGGAGACAGGGATCAAGACCATCCCCATGGAAAAGAAATGCAAAAAAGCAAAATGGCTGTCTGAGGAGGCCTTCCAAATAGCTGTGAAAAGAAGAGAAGCAAAAAATAAAGAAGAAAAGGAAAGATATAAGCATCTGAATGCAAAGTTCCAAAGAATAGCAAGAAGAGATGAGAAAGCCTTCCTCAGTGATTAATGCAACGAAACAGAGGAAAACAACAGAATGGGAAAGACTAGAGATCTCTTCAAGAAAATTAGAGATACCAAGGGAACATTTCATGCAAAGATGGACTCGATAAAGGACAGGAATTGTATGGACCTAGCAGAAGCAGAAGATATTAAGAAGAGGTGGCAAGAATACACAGAACTGTACAACTGATCATCTCATGATAAATATTAAATAAGATGATGCTCAAAATTAGAATTTCAAGCTTCAAGCACAGAAGTAAAGTTATTAATGTCAGTTGCTATTACTGGCTAATATTTTGGAAGCTATTTTGCATCTCAATTCTTTATAACTTTTTGCATACTTAATCTTGCTAATTACTTCAAGAGTTCAATAATGCTAGCTGGATGGACAGATTAATGAATGAATTACCATTATATATTAATATTATTATTAAGCTCTACTAATTTAAAATCCAAGATTTTTTACAATTTCTTTTTTAAATATTTAAAGGATTATACTTGTGAATCATTATCATTTACTCACAAATCTGCCATTTGACATAGGAGGAAATTATAATTGAGTCCATTTTGCCTGTGGTAAAACTTAGCAGATGCAGGTTCAATCCCTCTGTCATGAAGACTCCCTGGTGGAGGAGATGGAAACCCATTCCAGTATTCTTGCCTGGGAAATCCCATGAATAGAGGAGCCTGGCAGGCTGCAGTCCATGGGGTCACAAAGAGTTGGACACAACTGAGAAACTGAGCACACACATGCAAAACTCATATGTCTTCTTTTCTAAAGGACAATTAATGATGAATAGGGGAATGTTACATGCCAAAGAGTCTGTTCTAAAAGGCTTAAGGCAGAATCTTTAAATCTGAAAATAATTCTCAGGCAACATTTCAAAGTGAAAAACCATTCACTTTGACACTGGAGACCTGATTTTTGCAGCCTTCAAAATGATTCAACAACTGATATTTGGCCTAGATATCTTTGTACGATTTGTTTTTATGAGTGCCATGGATAAGAATATTTACTATGAAAAAAAGGAATCCTCAGGTAATCATGTCTATTTAACTTTTTTAGGAAAATTTGTTATGGCATTGTATTTATTTTAATATATTTACTTGTTTTCTATACTTGCCTTATCAAATAATTTTTAAAAACAACTCCTTCAAAATAATACATGAGGATAAATGTAGCATGTTTGAAATATCTGATACAAAGTAATGGAAAAAGAGGCAGTAGATTGAGTACTAATTCTACTATAAAATGGCTGTTTAAATGTTTGAAAATCATCACTTTAGCTAACAGCACCTCTGTTTTTATATTTTTTAATGACTGAACTAGTTAGTATACTCTTAATTCCAGCTAACAGAAAGGATCACTGAAATTTGTTTAAACAAATGTAGGGAATTTAGTTGTTCACATACCTGTAAATTTCACACTTGGCATACAGCTTCAGATGAAGCTTTTTAAACAGTTAAACAATGGCATATATCAGTAGTTTTCTTGCCTCTTTTATGAAATTAAAGGTAAAACTGATACCCTTACTTCCAGTGAAGTGATTTTATCTGTTTGGGGGTCCTCACAGAAGTAGGGAATTTAGTTGTTCACATACCTGTAAATTTCACACTTGGCATACAGCTTCAGATGAAGCTTTTTAAACAGTTAAACAATGGCATATATCAGTAGTTTTCTTGCCTCTTTTATGAAATTAAAGGTAAAATTGATACCCTTACTTCCAGTGAAGTGATTTTATCTGTTTGGAGGTCCTCACAGACTCATAGTGGCAAAATAAGTTTTAGATACTCATCTTCTCATACTGTATTCTTAGAATGGACATTTTTTTCCCTCTGGAATCTAGCCAGTTTCTTTGGACTCAGACAATAATTCTAATCATATTTTTTTAGTAATCTTTTTTGCCTACCTGTGGTAGATTAAAGAAGGCCACAAGTACTTTGAAAGCAAGTTCCAAGATGGACAGGGAAGCCTGACATGCTGCAGAGCATGCGGTCACCAAAGAGTTAGACATGACTGAGTGACTGAACTGAACTGAACAAATAAGTATTTTGACATTGCTTCCACTGAAAAATGAGATTTATGTCTTTGCTCCTTAAATCAGCAGTAGAAGCTCTGTGGCTCCTTTGATCAATAGAATGATACAAGTGATACTGACCCAAGTTCTGGTACCAGTCAAGAAAATACTTGCAGTTTCCATTTCTTATCACTTGTAATACTCATTCTTAGATCCAGCTGCCATACTATAAGTAAGCCTAACTAGCAAAGGTCCACATGAAAAGGACTTGAGGGCTGCTGACAGCCTTGACTGAGCTACCAGACAATGCCCAACAACAATTTTGCCACAAAATTGGGAAATTATTTTGGAAGTGGATCCTTCAGCCTTAGTTGATATGTCCCAGCTACTGTTGTATGGAACAATTAAAGCTATCCCTTATGAACTTTACCTACTTGCAGATCTGTGACTAAAATAAATTATTTCTGTTTCTCTAATCACCAGTGGGTTTTGGACAGGTTTGTGTTACAGCAATTCACTAGAACACCACTTTGTCAGTAACATAAACTTCAATATTTTTTCCCTAATTGTGTATGTTTCCTCCTGATATATGATGCAGTAACTTCCCTGAGTGGTGTTAGAAAAGCATTTTAACTGTCAACTTCAACATTTATTGATATAATGTTTGAAATATTAGCTTATTTTATTTTCAGTGGAAGAAACCAAAAGATTTATTTTTATGTTCAGTATGTTTGCTTCAAAATGACTTTGTTGTGCCTTGTACTTGCATCTATTGTTCAAATATATAGAATAAAACATAATAAGAATTGAATGATTTTTATACATGTAATTCATGTAATTTGGGTTGCCTCTATAATATGTGGGACCCTGGACAAAACTTTCTGTGGCAGTCTTATCTACATAAACAGTTTGAGCACCTATACTAATGTCTTCAGCATCATACTGTTGACACAGTCTTGCACGATATTGTGAAGAGATGTTTTGCTGATAAAGTTAACCTGGCTATAAGGCCCTAGAACAATATCAAAGGCATGAGTCTTCAAGTTTCCAGGAGTATTTAACCAATTTACACGTGAGGGAAGGATTGAAGAGCTCTCCAAGGCCCACACGGACCCCAGGTGACATCTGGGAAATACTATCTAGATGACACCAACAGCCTATTCTATCCCAGACAACAGAGGTGAGCTTAGGAAATTTCAAGGAAGGTATTTTAAAACATGGAGTCCCAGGGGCATAGGACCTCAGGCAGAGGCCCCACTAACCCATGTCTCAGCAGAACATATATTCTTCTTTTGAAAGACTGTGTGGAAATATGGATTCTGTTGCTTTCTTTCATTTTATATAGCTTTCTATTCTGTCAAATCATTGAAGAATTACCTAGTCTTGGTAGTGTCATGTCTTGTAAATCCTGATTGATCTGTCATTTAAAAAAATATCTTAAGGGAAATTATTTTATTCACCTATGTAAAATGTGAATAAATTTTTAATGTAATTCACTTTACTTAAAATAACATATACAAAAGTATTAGATAAGAAGCAACCATAAAAAAAAATCTGAAACCTTCTGTAATATTACCTTATTACAACACATAACAATAATGCTTGCTATTTTGCAACAAACCAATATTCCACCCAAGAACATGCAGGAACAGATGTATATTAACCTTGCCTGCCATCAGCTGAGCCTGGAACTAAAGAATGGAGCAGTGTCCCTGTTTACAAAAGTTGGAAGATAGATGTATATTCAAATCTAAGGTTAAAAAAATCATTAGAGAGCCATAAACTTCTAATCATGCATATACAAGCCATTTAAAAGTGTGAGCAGAGACAGCAAAGCATATTTATTTCAAGGATTATGTTAACATGAGTGAACTTTCTGGTACAATTAGTGCATTTATATTATTCAAATAGTTAATATTGGTAACTGAGATATATGGAGGACCATGCTTATTAAGATTAAAAATTACTAATATATATATACATATATTCAATAAACAGCTATGTATTGTGCTATGTACCCCTTTACAATTTTCAGAATTTAATCTGAATTATTCTGCAAAGTATAATATCAGATACTATCAGACTCTAAAAAGACTGTTAATCCCCTTGATATGTTGAAGGGCATTAGCTTGAAAAATCCGCTAATTGTCCTGTTCTATCCACTTGAAGTTCTTGAACAGGGAACATGGATATCTCCACAAAATATCTTTCAGAGAGAAAATTCAACAAACAATAAAAATAGTCTAATGTCAGGAGTTCTAATTTCTTTTCTAAGTTTTGTTACAAACATTGATAAAAATGATTCAATTCTGGAAGTATTTGTGCCTGAGCAAAATGTTGAATTCAGTAGCATTCTGGTTGTGATTTACAACAGCTAATAGGAATTATACTATTTAGATATGTAAGAGGCTTTTCTCATTTTCTACATCAGATTCAATCATAAATGGCTTAATCAGTCAGAAGATATTACTGAATAAATTGTGTTAACTGCATAATAATAGAAAAAAAGAGGGCAATATGGAAACAAACTAAACTGCTATTTGGAAGGAACTAAGGTCATTCCCTTTGATTTCTTCGTTGATTTGTTGAAATTGTTGATGCAACCTCAATAGGGTTTTTTGTTCTGTTTTGTTTACCAGTTTCTCTTTACTTTAGGAAATATATGTATGTATTTTTTAAAGACAGATATAAAGGTTATACATATGTTAGGACAGGGATTCCAAACAAGTATGTGAGCTTAGAATTTCAGTTCAGTTCAGTTCATTTCAGTTGCTCAGTTTTATCTGACTCTTTGCGATCCCATGAACTGCAGCATGCCAGGGTTCCGTGTTCATCAACAATTCCCGGAGCCTACTAAAATTCATGTCCGTTGAGTCGGTGATGCAATCCAACCATCTCATCCTCTGTTGTCCCCTTCTCCTCCAGCCTTCTATCTTTCCCTGCTTCAGGGTCTTTTCCAGTGAGTGGGTTCTTCACATCAGGTGGCCAAAGGACTGGAGTTTCAGTTTCAACATCAGTCTTTCCAATGAATATTCAGAGCTGATTTCCTTTAGGATGGACTGGCTGGATCTCCTTTCTGTCCAAGAAACTCTCAAGAGTCTTCTCCAACACCACAGTTCAAAAACATCAGTTCTTCGGGGCTCAGCTTTCTTTATAGTCCAACTCTCACATCCATACATGACTACTGGAAAAACCATAGCTTTGACTAGATGGACCTTTGTGGGCAAAGTAATGTCTCTGCTTTTTAAATTGTACTCATCTCACACACTAGTAAAGTAATGCTCAAAATTCTCCAAGCCAGGCTTCAGCAATACGTGAACCATTAACTTCCAGATGTTCAAACTGGTTTTAGAAAAGGCAGATGAACCAGAGATCAAATTGCCAACATCTACTGGATCATCAAAAGAGCAAGAGAGTTCCAGAAAAACATCTACTCCTGCTTTATTGACTATGTCAAAGCCTTTGTCTGTGTGGATGACAATAAACTGTGGAAAATTCTGAAAGAGATGGGAATACCAGACCACCTGACCTGCCTCTTGAGAAACCTATATGCAGGTCAGGAAGNTGTCAAAGCCTTTGTCTGTG
This sequence comes from Oreotragus oreotragus, assembly GCA_006410675.1. Taxonomy (NCBI): domain Eukaryota; kingdom Metazoa; phylum Chordata; class Mammalia; order Artiodactyla; family Bovidae; genus Oreotragus; species Oreotragus oreotragus. The sequence continues at coordinate 6,561 of SJYX01002374.1, read as the reverse complement.
TGGATGACAATAAACTGTGGAAAATTCTGAAAGAGATGGGAATACCAGACCACCTGACCTGCCTCTTGAGAAACCTATATGCAGGTCAGGAAGCAACAGTTAGAACTGGACTTGGAACAACAGACTGGTTCTAAATAGGAAAAGGAGTACGTCAAGGCTGTATATTGTCACCCTGCTTATTTAACTTATATGCAGAGTACATCATGAGAAACGCTGGGCTGGAAGAAGCACAATGCCTTTCTTTGGGATTGGAATGAAAAGACCTTTTCCAGTTCTGTGGCCACTGCTAAGTTTTCCAGATTTGCTGGCCTATTGAGTGTAGCACTTTCACAGCATCATCTTTCAGGATTTGAAATAGCTCAGCTGGAATTCCATCACCTCCACTAGCTTTGTTTGTAGTGATGCTTCCTAAGGCCCACTTGACTTCACATTTCAGGATGTCTGGCTCTAAGTGAGTGATCATACCATCATGATTATCTGGGTTGTTAAGAACTTTTTTATATAGTTTGCCTGTGTATTCTTGCCACCTCTTCTTAATATCTTCCTCTTCTGTTAGGTCCATACCATTTCTGTCCTTTATTGAGCCCATTTTTGCATGAAATGTTCCCTTGGTATCCCTAATTTTCTTGAATAGATCTCTAGTCTTTCTCATTCTATTGTTTTTCTCTATTTCTTTGCATTGATCACTGAGGAAATCTTTCTTATCTCTCCTTGCTCTTCTTTGGAAATTTGCATCCAAGGGGTATATCTTTCCTTTTCTCCTTTGCTTTTTGCTTCTCTTCTTTTCACATCTATGAAGGTCTCCTCAGACAACCATTTTGCCTTTTTGCATTTCTTTTTCTTGGGAATGGTCTTGATCCCTGTCTCATGTACAATGTCCCAACCCTTGTCCGTAGTTCATCAGACACTCTGTCTATCAGATCTAAATCTTGAATCTATTTCTCACTTCCACTGTATAATCGTACGAGATTTTATTTAGCTCATACCTGAATGGTCTAGTAGTTTTCCCTACTTTCTTCAATTTAATTCTGAATTTGGGGTTTAAGTCTGAACTCAACAATAAGGAGTTCATAATCTGAGCCACAGTCAGCTCCATGTCTTGTTTTTGCTGACTTTTTAGAGCTTCTTCTTCTTTGCCTGGAAAGAGTATAATCAAAAACTTCAAGATGGCAGAGGAATAGGACAGGAAGACCATTTTCTCTGCCACAAATTCATCAAAAGATCATTTGAATGCTGAGCAACTTCCACAAAACAACTTCTGAACTCTGGCAGAGAACATCAGGTACCCAGAAAGGTAGCCAGTTCTCTTCAAAAGGAAGTAGGACAAAATATAAAAGACAAAAAAAGAGATAAAAGAGTTAGGGATGGTGACCTGTCCTGGGAAGGGAGTCCAGAAGGAGGAAAAGTTTCCACACTGTAGGAAACCCTCTCACAGCTGAGTCTGTGGGGAGTTTTGGAATCTCAGAAGACAACGTATCATAACCAGGAGAAAACAAAACAAAAATCCTACTCAACACTATCACAACTGTGGAAAAGAAAAGTTTCCCAAGAAAGGCTCTAACCTAACAACCTAAAGCACAGCCTGGCCTGCACACAGAGCAAAGGATTGAATAAATACCAAAAGAAAGCTAGTGGACTGTGTACTGCTCCCTCCCCACTCGGAGGCATAGAGACAGGCCTGAGACGCCAGAGCCAGAAGGAAAGGGGCTGCTATAGTCAGCCCCAGAGATGGCATCTTCCACCAAACTGTGAGCTTAGAACTTAGGTCAGGTTAAAACTTCAATGTAAGGGACCAAAAAACAGATACAGTGTGTAGTAAGCATAACATTATTTTCTTTGTCTTATCAGTCATGAACAAGATGATGCCATATTATAGAGAAAGTAAAAAGTAACCAGTTGATAAATATTAATAAGATAAAAGAATTAACAATGTGCAAGGATTGTTAAGAGTAGACAGAAGAAATATCATCATTCTTTTGAAACATTACTTTTTGCAGAGAGTAACAGTGGAAAAGTGGCTATAATGATTCATTTGTGTTTCCAATTTTAAAGCAAAAAAAAGGAACATAGAAATCACTTGTTCAAACATTTATTATTTGTAAATATGTCTGCAATCCTAAAATGACTTATTTAAAATCACATGGCTTATTTGTAGTAGTGCNATTTTGCAGAGAGTAACAGTGGAAAAGTGGCTATAATGATTCATTTGTGTTTCCAATTTTAAAGCAAAAAAAAGGAACATAGAAATCACTTGTTCAAACATTTATTATTTGTAAATATGTCTGCAATCCTAAAATGACTTATTTAAAATCACATGGCTTATTTGTAGTAGTGCCAAGCCCATATTCCCGGGTCTTGTGGCTTTTGATGAAACAAGCGTTCTTTGCACCTGTCTTTGCTTCTTCTAAAATAAATACCTTACACTTGAATTATTCTTTTCCTCTCTGAAGTTATTTTAACATTTGTTATTTGATGCTTACAGGTAAAATCATGACCCTCATTTCCCTTAGCTTACTTCTCTAACATTATCTTGCATTACTGTCCCTTTCCACTTTCTGCTTCATCCAAGCTAAATTCTCTTTGGTTTTTCATACTCACAATATAATTTCTCTCTCTCTTATCTACAGAAAAAGGTCTTTGTAAATGTTTCTTCTGCTTGGGACACCACTTTCCTTCCTTTTGTTCCATTATCCTCTTAGATTTTACTGTTTCTTTTGATATCATAAAGGAGTAGAATGCTTTTCAGTTCAAAATGCTTTGTCTTCTAGGGTTATAAAATTCTGGAGTGTGCTCTGCATCTCTTTGCTTGAGAAATTTGGTAGTTGTTGCCATAGACTTACTTTTTCTCTTTACCTTTCTCAAAATATTACTACTGGGAAATCCCTCTAAGAAAATTAAGATCACAATATAAATCAGTAAACAAGATGATTACAGATTGTGATGTGTACTATGAATATTATAAAGATATCAAGCTAGAAGAAGCTGTGAAGGCGCTTTGTATGCATAATCAAGGAAAGCATTACTGAGGGGATAATAGCCAGCTGAGAGCTGACTTCTGAAGAGGATCCAGCAGTGGAAAGGGCTAAATGAAGAACACTGCAGACAAAGAAGCAACACATGCACATGTTCCAAGGAGTAAAAGGAATGGATACGTGTAAAACACCAAAGCCCAGTGAGGCTACAGGACACTGTATAGGAGAGAGAGGAGAGAGTTAGAAGATAGGTTTGGTAAGGTAGCTAGATATCAAATCACATAGACCATTGTAGGCAGGATAAAGAGTTACCATTTTGTTGTAATCACCAAAAGATATCAGCATCATATTTTAAACTGCAGGGAGGGGGGTTCATGTTTGGGAGTTCGTGTAAAAAAATAAATAAATACAAAAAAAAATGTAATATGATAAAAAAATAAAATAAAAAAATAAACTGCAGAGGACCATCTGTCTTACATTATTTCCTTATTCCAAAGAATAGTTTGGATAGGAGTTTAACATTAATGGACTTAGATGGAGAGAGTAATAGTAAACTATGTAATACATATCAAGAAATTATTATGATAATTCAGTCTGAAAAATAAAAAGGTAACTACCAAATCATAAAACTTTGAGATGGGAGGTAATTAGAAAGGGAGATATAAATATAATATATAATGTCATTTTTTACTTTTAATAACATTTTTATATTTCTTTACTTATGAGTATACATCCATACATATGTATCTCTGTGTATATAATAGTTTATCTAAATGCAAAGAGGCAAAATGGTTGTCTGAGGAGACCTTCATAGATGTGAAAAGAAGAGAGGCAAAAATGTTTATTTAATAACTTTATCTATATGAGTAAAATAATAGAAATATGCCTTTACTTCCTAATTATTTTCTTATTAACATGAAAAATGACATCAGGCGATTCCCAGTTATAAATTTACACAGCCTATATTCTTTAAACTGTTGATTCAAAATATATGACATGTTAGAAGTACTGAGTGTAATCATTTTGTGTGGCAGAGAAAATCATTTTAGAATAGAAATTGGACGTGGATAAAACTTCCATCTAAATCAGTCAAGTAAACATATAGATGGAAGTATTCAGGAAACTGAGGGGAGCATTAAATATTCCTAGTAGTAACTTAACTTTCATTGCCAGAAACTGGTTTTCTATCCATAACCTTATTTTCTGAAACTAAGTATTTTTTTGTTGCTAGCTAATCAGAATGTCAAAGTCAAAATGTCAGTTGCTCAGATATGTCCAACTCTTTGTAACCCATGAGCTATAGCTCACCAGGCTCCTCTCCACGGATTTCTCCAGGCAAAAATACTGGAGTGGGTAGTCACACCCTTCTCAAGGGATCTTCCTGACCCAAAGATCGAAACCCTGACTCCTGCACAGCAGGAATATTCTTTACTATCTGAGCCATCAGGGAAGCCCCAATCAGAGTACAGGAGAGCATATATAATCATGGTAATTTCAATCATAGCAGGTAATAGTCATTGAAATGCTTATAAGACCATATATTGTAAAGAAGACAATCATACCTAATTGTCTTCACTTTTGATTGTCTCCTTGCATTATTTATGTACTGGTTTTGGAGAACAGTTTTTAATATAAAATTATGGAAGGAAAATCCAGTTTCTGCTTAGAGAAATATCAGGGTCAGTGGTGTTATTAAGCCACAATGGAGCAAGCCACAAGTTTTGTTTTGATATTCACTTTAGTTATTTAGGAAGCAAAGGGCCCATTTACAAAGATATATAAGTAAAATAGGAGTTTTGTATATGTACTGATATAACTACCAAAAAAATAAATAAAAGACAGCCTTCCATTGCGTCATTTTGTTTTGTCTCAAGGTATGTTTTCTTTAGGAATCCTTTGCTAATTTAAATCACTTAAGGTCAGTTCAAGTCAAATCAACAGCAATCAGTGTAGCACTCTGTTCTGCTTTGTGATTCTATATATATAAAACAGACTACATAATTATAACAAAATTTATCTTGTAAATGTTTGTTTTCCTATTTATTTAGTGTTATAAGATTGCAAGTAAGGAGACTCTGGTTGGATTTCTGAGTCTGGAAGACCCACTGGAGAAGAGATAGACTACCCACTCCAGTATTCTTGGTCTCCCCTGGTGGCTCAGCTGGTAAAGAATCTGCCTGCAATGCGGAAGCCCTGGGTTCAATCCCTGGGTTGGGAAGATCCCCTGGAGAGGGAAAGGCTAACTGCTCCAATATTCTGGTTTGGAGAATTCCATGGACTATACAGTCCATGGGGTAGCAAAGAGTTGGACTCAACTGAGTGACTTTCTCTTTCACTTTCGTTTTGAATTTAAGTTGCTCAGGATTAAGGGCTTTTAATCCCCTGTACATCCCATGATGCTTTGCATAGTGAAAAAGCAGAAATTCAATAACTGCTTGTCCATCACCTTGGGGAGGAAACATTATCTCTCACGTAAAAGTTTACCTTCTAATTTCCCCACAAAAAAGTGACATTTTCTGAGTCTCTTTCTATTATCTATTTAAAGCACTTCAATTTGTATACTCCAGGATCTCTTCAATATGAGTCATTCTATCCTATATCTTTGTTGAACACATCTGCTAAGCTTTCCCTTCTCCTTTCCTTTCTTTCTCCCCCTCCCTCTCTCTCTTTTCCTTCCACATCTCTTCCTTTTTTAAAATCTCATAAGCTCCAAAAGTCCTCTTTAATGGAAAATGGGAGAAAAACACTCTTACTGGTGTATTTTTTTATTCAAACATTCCAATTTTATAGCTGTATGACAGTTTGTTTAAAGTAAAAGATGTTTTCTTTATTCACAGCAAATGTTGTTGTTGTTTTTGTTTTCTGTTTACAGATACACACATACTTGAATGGAAAGATCTCATGAAAAATTGTATGGAAGACTTTAAAAATTTACCCATACCCTCAACAAGAGAAACCTTAAAATACTAAAGTTCAGATTTTACTTTAAATAATTCAAATTCAGCTTTTTTAATTATAACATCTAATAGTCAGCATGTTTTCATTGTCATTTCTTGATGTCTAGTACTATTTTACATACCAACTAGATTTTGAAAGAGCATCATAGAAATGGGCTTCAATCTTGATTAGACCTGAGATTCAATTATTTAATTCCCTCTGATAAAAGATTAAAAACTGATATTCAAGAAAGTTATGTGACTTTCATCATTTTAATACATGGCTCCATCCTACAAGACTTTCAATATATATAAGGAGAGGCAATAAGATTTTATGCATAAAATGCATATATTGTTGTAGTTTCTTGAGTCACATCTGACTCTTTAGCCATCCCATGGTCTATGGCCCACCAATCTCCTCTTTCCAGGCAAGAATACAGAAGTGGGTTACCATTTTCTTTTCCAAGGGACCTTCTTGACCCAGGGATCAAACCTGCAACTCCTGTATTGGTAGACAGACTCTTTACCACTGAGCCACAGGGAAACCCAAAATACATATGCGTAGTAATGCAAGATATATAAATATGTAAATGCAAAATGTTCATATACCTTCCAACAGCTAATAAAAGCTATCATTCAATATATTTTTTAAA
>SJYX01002373.1:68413-80021 GCA_006410675.1 Oreotragus oreotragus | reverse complement strand
ATAATTTCTTCATTATTCTTTCAAGGTCTGCAGGATCAGTAGTGATATCCCCTGTTCCATTTCTGGTATTGATAATTTGTTTTCCAGCTTTTTTTCCCTTAGTAAGCCTTACTAAGGTCTTACTAATTGTATTAGTCTTTGTTGATTTTCTTTGTTATTTGTCTATGTTCTATTTCACTGATTTCTAGTCTTATTTTTCTTATTATTTCCTTTTTGGGATTAATTTACTCCTGATTGTCTATCTTCTAAAAGTAGAAGCATATAGCATTCATTTGATAGCTTTCTTCTCTCTTAATAAAAGCATTTAATACACATTTTCCTCAAATGCCTACTGTCATAAATGTTTCTGTTATGCTTTCAGTATTATTTTGTTCAAAATGTTTTCTAATTGCCCTTGAGATTTCTTTTGGACCCATGGGCTACGTAGTACGAGCTACTTAATTTCAAAACACTTGACGATCTTCCTAGACATTGTATTTTTATTGATTTTTAATTTAATACCAGTACAATCAAAGAACATACTCTATATAATTTTATCCATCTACTTCTATAGGTCGTTTAAGTATTCTATAATTTAAAAGCTAAACAAAGGCAAATAATCTGCGAATGACTGCCTCAATAAAACTCACTGCATTAATTATAACTTTACATCAGCTATTTATTGTAATACTCATTTTACCAGTTTCCCTATTTTATATTTTCTGCTATTTTTAAAGGAAGGAGAATTATACAAATATAATCTAAACCAGAGGTTAATACCTTAAGAAAATTTTAAAAGTTAAAAAACAAAAAGATTAAGAAACTACAGTCAGTTTCATATTAATTATCCTGATTATTATTTGATGGAAAAAGCATTCTAAACACAATGTTTGTAAAAGATGCAATATATAGAAGCAATCACTACTGAGGCATTAGTTTCCAAAACCATATGTTTTCTAGAAGCACACTCACACACACACACATCATGAAAGACCTACATCACCATTATATTTAAATTCTAGAGTGGTTTCAACTGAAACTTTTGTGGATGACTGAGGAATAAGACTACACATATCATTACTTTAATCACACTTCATCAGGACTCTTACCTTAAAGTACACTCCATTTCCATTTCAGAATGTGTGGACAAGACACGGAAAATGTATTTGTCAACTAATAAAGAAAAGCGATCTCCATGATTCAACCAGTGCCATATATCTGTCTTCAATGGTAAGAGCTGGCTCTTCTCAGAAGACTGATAATAACATGGATTTTTGTGTAGCTAACAAGTTTAAAAAACAGAATACAGTGATGTTATAACTCAAAATCATGACAAAAATACAACTAAATATGAACTGATTCAAAATTTTAGTGTCAAAACAATTTTAAGTATAAATTTACACTTAAAAGTCTAATGAATTTGGCACTTCAAGGTACCATATAATTATAATCTAACCATACAAAAAATAGTTGCATTATACTTCTGATTTCTCTAGAAATCAAAGAAAAAAGCAAAGTTATTAATTAACTGGTTAAAAAATACTGTGCTTGGCAGATGACTAAACACTGGAAAGAGAAGCATGAAAAATAATTATCAGTATGGAAACTGAGTCCCCCAATTTTTATCCAAAATTCACTAATCCCTTAAAGATTCTTTTCTGTTCATTTTCCTCTAGTAATTACTATAATTAAAAAATGAGAATCTATGGAAAGGAAAATTCTGACCAAATTTCTCAAGCAAACAACATAACTTTAAAAAAAAAAACATCCTCACAGAAGAATTTTATTTTGTTTCAATGAAACTCCCCTCTGAAGTTCATCATCCATATTCAAATTGCAAGAAGTAAATATATCTCACTGTCAAAACTATCACAATAGCCATTATTTTGAATTATGTTTCCACTAATTACCTCTTGTTAGCAAAGACGAGAGCTGCCTCCATAACTAAAACCTACTGAAAGGCATCTTAAAAGCTCTAACTAGAATCAAACTGAAAGTAGCCACTTCGAGATAGCCTTCTTGTCATCCATACCATTGGGTCTTTTAAATAAATAAACTTCAGCATATAACAAAGCAATCCACATTAATGCAGATTTTCAGGTTTATTTTTTAAAGAATTTTACATAGAGCAACTCCCCCTACCACCCATCTGTCTACTTTATCAGTTTAAATGACATTTTTTTCTGGAGATATCAACCATCTCTCCAGCATAGCAACAACATAAATATCACCTTGAAACTGACATATGCTGAATGCTCTCAATTTTTCTATTTATAATTCATTAATGTATCTTGAGACAAGTATATTTTCATTCATACATCAAAACCTTTTCTGACTCCAACCATTTAAATTATCTATAGGTGTTAAGATATGTTTTACTCACCTTGAGTTTGAACAGACCTGAACTGAGTATAAATTCAAAAGGTAAACCCTTCTGTTACTACTGTAAAAAGTATTAGAGAAAAATTAAGGAGGCTTATAATAGGTTTCTTTTTGAATATGTTTTGAAATTCTAAAAATGCATTAGTATTTTTTTTCTTTTTACCCCTCAAAAATCTTTCCATTGGGAAATTCAGTTTAAAATTTTTATTAAATACAGTTACTTTCTTTTTAAAAAAATCTTAATCATTTATGGAATACAAACTAAGTAAAATATAAGTAAGTTTAGAATATTATTATAAACATGAAGCAAATACTATTAACTTTGGTATATTACTTTGTATTATATTTTTCATTTGTTTTTATTTTTAAATGTCTATTTCTATGGAAAAAAGAATAGGGTATTTAAAGGGTAAATATAAGATATTTTGATTTAGTTTCTATATTAAGCCACAGCAAAATATCCACAAACTTTTACTGAACATCTATACCCTTTTTTCACTCCATTCAAACGTCAAATCCCGGATCATTTTCCTCTGAAGTATACCAGGTCCATTTCTCTTTACCACTGCAGTCAGGCCTTAGTTCAAGCTCCTACCCACTGCGTGCATCTCTTGCTTGTGCTATCATCACATCCAGCCTCCCAGTCTTCTATCACCTCACTGCTTCCCAGGTTACTTTTTACATTTTTTCTACATAAGGCCTCTGATGCTTCTCCAATATAAAAAAGCATAGAATGAAGGACCTTTATAAACCTACAGTGGTTTCCAACTCCCACCTCATACACCAAAATCTTCACCTTATACATATAATCTTTGATCCAATCATTAACACCTACTCAAAAATGCTCCATTGTTTACTACAGCCTCAGTAATGTTTTATCCCAACCATCTTTCTGCTTGAACTATTGGAACCAGTTTCTATCAGTCTAAGATTACCTATAATCATCTGACAAATCATCACTAGACTCTAAGATCCTTGGGTGTCAATAATCATCTACCACAGTTCTTATAGACTATGATTAAAATGACTACAGGAGTCTCTAGTAGCAGGAAGAATCAATGATATTTCAACTGTCAGTCATAAATGAATGATCTCAGGAATGGTTACAAATAGTTTTACTATAAGAAGTGAGGCTGGAAATCAAAAGTACTTACTAAAAATGCTACCTGTTGAGTCACTTAAATAGATTCACCCCTAAAATGTATTAATTCCATTTTCTACAAGAGACCATATTGTATGGTTTTTAAAAATTATAATCTATACAATTAGATAAACTAAATTCTAAACAGAATCCACTTTCATTCTCTAAAAAGCTCCTGGTAGCCAACAGCTCAGCACATGAGCTTACTAGCTTTCAAAATTCCAAGAAAATCATACAAGTAACATTAGCTGTAACCTCATATGACTTCATCTGATCAAATACCATAATATACTTTTAAATTAACCACAGAATGATAGAATTTGGGTAGAGGAATCAGAAAGTATTTAGCTAAATTGAGAAAGAAAATGATTACATTTTAGAAGCTAAACCATCCAAACAATGCATTCAACCCAGGCCTGTGGTTAGTGTGGGGGGTGGGGTGGGGAGTAGAGGGGTAGGTAGGGTGAGGAGCAGACGTACTACAGAATTGGGAGTATTAAAGTAAAAGCTACCAGGAAAATAAGCACTGCTACCTATAAGCTCACTTTTAAAAAAGAAAAAACTCTGAAAGCTGCAAGGAATATAATTTATCTAGTTCCAGCAACTGAATTTCATGAGGATCTAGCCTTAAGCCCTTTCCAGGTGTATCCGCAAGGGGAAACATTTTTATTTCCTGTCTATGTTAAAAAAGATAGAAAAGCAGTAAAATAAAACTTGGAGAAAAGGATAGAATTAGAAATTAAAAATAGAGGATATATAAATTTGGTCTGTGTTAGTCGCTCAGTCGTGTCTGACTCTTTGCCACCCCATGTACTGTAGCCCACCAGGCTCCTCTGTCCATGGAATTCTCCAGGCCAAGAACACTGGAGTGGGTTGCCATTTCCTTCTCCAAGGCATCTTCCTGACCCAGGGATCGAACCTGGGTCTCCTGCACTGCAGGCAGACGCTTTATTGTCTGAGCTATTGGCTGCTACCGCTGCTCAGTCACTTCAGTAGTGTCCAACTCTGTGCGACCCCACAGATGGCAGCCCACTAGGCTCCTCCATCCCTGGGACTCTCCAGGCAAGAATACTAGAGTGGGTTGCCATTTCCTTCTCCAATGCATGGAAGTGAAGTTGCACAGTCATGTCCAGCTCTTAGCGACCCCATGGACTGTAGCCTACCAGGCTCCTCCGTCCATTGGATTTTCCAGGCAAGAGTACTGGGGTGGGGTGCCATTCCCTTCTCCTTTGTGCTACTAGGGGAAGCCCTTAAATTTGGTAGGTAATTATTTCACTGGGCTTCCCTTGTGATTCAGCTTGTAAAGAATCCACCTGCAATGCGGGAGACCTGGATTTGACCCCTGGATTAGGAAGATCCCCTTGGAGAAAGGAACAGCTACCCACTCCGGTATTCTGGCCTGGAGAATTCCACGGGGTCGCAAAGAGTTGGACACAACTGAGCGACTTTCACTTTATTTCACTGGGTCAGAGTCATTTTACAAACTACAATAATATAAAATTTTACAAACAAGATGGCATAAGAACAGAGATGCACTGTAATTTATGCAACATTACATTCCTAAAAAGAACTGTGAAAAGAACTGTTTGATATTTTCTAAGTTATAACTGAAACTTAGCCTTTCATTATGTTATCAGTCACCCCCGATTTCTCTCTCAGTGTGGCACTCTGGTACATGGTTAGAGCTTTTGAATGCTTTTGCACATTGCTGGGCTTGGAAAGGTTCCCTGTTATTCCTCAGCCTTTTAAGTGAAGCCTCCCTTTTCTTGATATGTCACGGTCACCTGTGAGGAATGCTGGGTAGCGTTAAGGACAACAGTCAAAACAAGAATATACAGAGTTTCTGCCTGAACTCTAACTGAGGTTTCCTTCTCATAGGTTAAGATAAGATGATGTTCTTATTCATGAGCATTTGAAAGATTCAGCTGAATCTCTAAACAATATTAAATAATGATACAGCCCTAAGTTTACAAAAGCTAAGATGTTAAATACAAAAGTATAAAATTCTAAGAGAAGAAAAGGTTAATTATTTAAGAAAGGAAACTGATTATATTTCTTTAAAAAGACATAAAAAAACCAAAGTCAAACAAAAGTCAACTTGAGTATTTTTTCATCAGCTGAAAGCACTTAATATTTAAATGTAGGTGGTTAAATACTAAGCATTTAGCAAATCCATCCACAAAGAAAGTGGGCCAATCTGTGTGGTCCATCATTACCTTTTTCTTTTCCTAAAAATGTCCATACCAGGAGATCCCAAAACTAAGCACAAAAGTGACATCTCAAGAGATCTGATGTTTGATCCTGTAATTTACATCTAAATAAATATTACTCATTCAGTAAGCTAAAAAAAAAACTATGTCAAACTCCAAAAGAGAGTTTTTTATAATAAAGTAGACAAAAATCTAGTGATATTAATAAAAAGGGGGAATATATATATATAGAATATTTGGAATGAAAACAATGCCATAAGTACTCATAAAATGAAGCTTTTAAAAATTAATAGAACACTATAAATACTTTAATATCAATATATTTATAGATACGGCCAAAACTGACAACTATCTTAAACATAAGCTAAACTGACTTTTTTAAAAAAGCATGTATGTTATGTGCATGTGTGGCCAGTTTAAAAGGTGTTTAATAACAAAAAAGAAAAGGAGACTGAATTAGACTTATATTTAAAAAATATAATCAATAACTAAAAATCTTTCCAATTCTTCCCCCAAACCAGACTTAAATGTATTTAAAGATTCTTTTTAATATTCANTAAGAGACAGATCTTAAACATAAGCTAAACTGACTTTTTTAAAAAAGCATGTATGTTATGTGCATGTGTGGCCAGTTTAAAAGGTGTTTAATAACAAAAAAGAAAAGGAGACTGAATTAGACTTATATTTAAAAAATATAATCAATAACTAAAAATCTTTCCAATTCTTCCCCCAAACCAGACTTAAATGTATTTAAAGATTCTTTTTAATATTCAAACTCTGAGACGAAAAAAAGATTGAAGGCTCTGATTCCTTCAACAAGGCTAGCAGAAAAGGGCAAGGAAAATACTGGCAAACCCAAACCCACGCTATAAAAGATACAAGGTACCTGTATGAGAGGGATACATGAGGTATGTGCCTTTGCACAGATCCATGTGATTATAGATATGAACTTAAATGAGTATGCTGTATTCTTCAAAGTGGTACAAAGGATGCATTATCCCTGAAAGATGGAACTAAAATACAAATCAATTTTCTATAGCTTTCTCTTGGAGTTATTAAATATTAAAGAAAGATTAATGTGTCAAAAAAAAAGAGCTCTTCAATATTGTGTGATTTTTTTTTGATTTAGAAAGTTTTTTTTTTTTTTTAAACAAAATGAGTTGTGGAAAAGCTACTGTAGTATCTTATAGTTATTTTACAAGTACACTCATAATTTCATGGGATGAAAATAATCACAACTCAGAAATTTCACTGTGCAATAGAAAAAATACAATCACTCAAAGCTATATATTTTGAGAACCAATATGAAATGGCAAAAAATAAATATATTTTGCAATTTAAAGTTATAGAATTACTCCTTCAGTCATCCAAGAACCAAGAAGTAAGTTTTTATTCAAATGAAATAAAAGCACTGATAGCTATGAATTCACCCGGAGGATATAACTAACCACTGGTGAAACAGTCATTTATAGAGAACATTGTCATTTTGCCTTCATAATGCATTTTCTCCCTGCTGATACCAGACTGTAGATTAAATGACACACAAAAAAGCTAACATCATCTCCTCATGAGTTAATATTATCTCCTCATGCACTATTTCCTAGAACTACTAAGTGTTACAGCCTTTTCTAAAGGGAAATATTAGAAGGGGAAAAAAGAGACAGATTCATCCAGTCTAAAAGTCTAATTAGCTCTTGCCCTAATTGCATTCATGTATCACTGGCAAAGCTACTTTTTTTAATTTAATTTGAGGGAAAGCAAAAAAGTATTTAATTACTTAAACATAACATTACAATATTTAATTACATAAATATAACTGTGAAATATATAGCTTATGGAAGGGATCATCATGACAAAATATTTGCTATATTTATTTATGCAATTTTACAAAGCTTTTTAAACTAAAACTTCTCTCAACATTTTATTATAGTGCATATATAATCTGCTTTAGTAGATCAAATAATTTGTAATTGATCGACTGAAGCGACTTAGCAGCAGCAGCAGCAGAAACAGAGAATAACTGATATTTAGCATTATAATAAAGACTAGAAGTTATCTGTCCATCTCACACTCATTACTACTGATCTTAAATTTTATTGCCAAAGTCTGCATTAGAATTCCTCTAAATTTCTGTACATCACACCTTGAAGGTACAGCAACAATAAAAGGCTGATTAAGTAAATAAATCTATTTCAAGGGGATAGTTATTTTATTGACACTATATTAATATAAACAAGAAATCAAGCATTACATAAAGCAAAGAAACTAGACATATGTCACTAAATCCAAGTGTCAGTTTTCCTTCAACTAATATAACGTGAATTTAATAATTTTTGGAATAAAGCACAAACCAAATAAATGTTTTTCTAAAAAAGGAATCAAATTCTAGTACTAGAACTGCACATTTCCTTAAAGAAACTTTTCTTGTGTCTTCCATTGTTTGGTAGTCTGGCATTAAAGAAATAACTGCTGTAATATTCATGGTAACTAATGTAAGGCAATATGTATAGACCCACCACTCAGTTTAAGAAGAATATTACCATTACCTTTGATGTTCCCTTTCTTTCCCTGTTCACTCTCTTCTCAGTTCTCTCATAGCTACCCTGACTATTGTGCGTACTGGTCCCTATCCACCACCTATGTCTGACCACAGAATATACTGTTAATTTTGCAACATGTTTAATCTTATATAAATGGAGCCATACTATATATATATTCTTTCAATGCATGCTTTCATCATTCAGTACTTTGTTCCAGATTTTAATCTATATTTTCTCAGCTTTCACAGTATCTTCACTGTTGTACGGTATTTCATTAAATGAATATATCACAATATATGTATTGATTTTACTGTTGGTGGAAATTTCTGTCGCTTCTGGTGTTTTGCTATCATACAGTTTTCCTCTTCCGGCTCTTGTTTATATCCTGTGTATGGTATGTGTGAGGTCTGGCTTGGAGGGAATATAAGCCTTCAACTTTTAGAAATAACACCAAGCTATTTTTCAAAGTGGCTGCACCATTTGAGCACCCACCCACAGTTCATCACTATTCCACTTGTTCTACATCCTCACCAACACTTGAAATTGTTAGTCTTTGCATTTTTGCCAATCTCTTTTGTGTACAATGGTATCTCATTGTGGTTTCATTTATTTCCCCAGCTAATAAGACAACTGTATGCCTGCTTTTCATGTTACTAACCATCAGATTTTCATTTCTATAAGGTGAAACTCAAGTCTTCAGCCCATTTTTCTACTGGATTATCTTTTTCTTATTGATTGAAAGCATTTGCTATAAATTTTGGATATCATTCCTTTGTCAATTTTATGTGTTTTAAATATCTTCTTCCTGTGGCATTTTTCATTTTCATTATATTTTGATCAGCAAAGGTTCTTAATTTTCATGTAATTGGCTTTTTCTTTCCAATCTTTCTTTTACAGTTTCTGCTTTTTATATCTTATTTTAAAATATTTCCCTACTCTAAGGTCATAAAGGTTTTTTCTTATATTTTCTAATAGTTTTATAATTTTGACTTTCACATTTAATCTAACTGGAATTGATTTTTATGTATGGTCTGAGGTACAAAGTCTAATTTTTTTCCCCCAAAAAAATAACAAACTGTCCCAGTACCATTTACTGATAAGAAATCCTCTTCTCCACTGACAGGCAATGACAGTTATGGCCCAAATCAAATGAGCACATACATAAGCCTGAATCTAAGATTGCTTTCAGTTTTAAAGCTCTATTCAACTGAAAGCACTAAAATATTTTGTGAAGATAAATCAACAATTGGTTTTAACTCCAAGAATTTTTTTTAAAAAAGAACACCAAATGGTAAAAAAAATCCTGACTTGGAAAATGTGATTAAAAAAAAAAAAACCNTATGGCCCAAATCAAATGAGCACATACATAAGCCTGAATCTAAGATTGCTTTCAGTTTTAAAGCTCTATTCAACTGAAAGCACTAAAATATTTTGTGAAGATAAATCAACAATTGGTTTTAACTCCAAGAATTTTTTTTAAAAAAGAACACCAAATGGTAAAAAAAATCCTGACTTGGAAAATGTGATTAAAAAAAAAAAAACCCTAATGCATAGGATTCAAAGAACCGGAGTTCTAATTCCCCCTGAACAACTTGCTGACTACGTAGAATTAGACATTCTAAGCTGACAAAAACAACAGTACCAAGAAAAGTATAAAGTTATTTACCTTTTTCTAATGTATATAATCTATACACTAAAAGTTCAGTAAAATTATACCAGATAATATTGAAAAAATAAACAAAGGTATAATTTAAATAAATGCTATCATTCCAAATTTTAGTTTTATATCTATAACCTAATGTGAAATATTTGCTCTAACATCTTATTTTGTATCTTCCACAATTTGGTGTTCAAAAAAAAACTGTTTACTTATATAAGCACAATCTAACTAAAGACCAAGCAAGGTGAAGAATGTTTTCTAAAAGGTGTCTTCTTTGATTAAGCATTGATTAAACTCCCATACAGAAATCTGACCCACTTTATAATGGATCAAGTTGAACTCAAAGAAGAAATTTTCCATTAATAAAATCATTTTATTTATTTTACATTATTAATACTCTTTTAAATAGTCATAGAAGTTCAGAATATATCTGAATACTTTTCAACCAAGTATGGACAACTCCAACTAAGCATCTTTTTTAAGCCAATTTGGAAAATATTCTAGGTACAGAAATCCATTAAAACAAGCCTAGAACACTTAAGTGACTTTGGTTGCTGGCCCATCCCCCCAAAATTAACCATTACACCGTAGGTGCTTTCTTATACAATCTTCTTTGTAATACCCACTCATGAACAAAATTGTAATGTATACATGAACTGGTAGTCACCTTTCATTAAAATTCTAACTACTTAAATGTAGCACTGCCCCATAGGAAAAAAAGGAGCTTAAATAGTTTAGATTTTATCTCCCAGTTATCTTCTGGCAATAAGGGAAACACACTCTAACATTAATTCCCTATTTTCATAACTTTACGAATAAGCCTCTCCAATCAGGAGATGGAAAAAGGTGAGAGAAAAAGTTAAAATAAATCATTAATGACATATTTACCGGTTTGATTCGAAGCTTACCACCCACCACTTCAAGAATGGCATGTCTTCTGGACACTCTCTTATCTGTTATCTACAGGGGAAAAAAATTAACATTTCAAACACAGCCACCTTCTTAAAAAAAAATAATAACAACAACAACAAAAAACACCACAGCAATGTTTCTGAAATTAGTAGACTAGACATGAAATCTATTACTCATTTGATGACTGTATATTGAAATGACTGTCCTTGCTGAATACATATCAAAAACAACTCAGAGATTAAGGGACCTCCCCAAAGTCACAGAAAAATAAATAGTGAAGCAGAGACTCAAGCTTGGAACCTAATAGATCCCAAAACCTTTCACGATCGTTTCAAGACATATCTTTAGCAGGGATTATCAATAAAATTCACAAAATGAGAAAAAAATCTATATAATATGTATCAGGAAACATTTCAAATACAGAAAATATATCGTGTGTTATAATGATGAAAGGTCTTAACAAGCAGCAGTCTGGTAAACATAAAAGGTATGCACTTTTACATTTGGTGTGCTGCGACAGCGTGGGCGGCTGCGACCGGCGCACAAAGCTGGCGCACAAAGCGCGGCCGAGAGGAGCTACCCCACGTCCGAGGTCAGGGGCAGAAGCCAGGAGGACCCCATGCCTGAACGGTGGCGGCCAAGAGTGCCAGGCTACAACGGCACAGGAACAGCCAAGAGGAGCTACCCCAAGTCCAAGGTTAGGGGCGGCCAGGAGAAGCCACCCCATGCCGGAGGCCAGGAGTGGCGGCCAGGAGGAGCAATCCCACATCCAAGGAGCAGTGGC
>SJYX01002373.1:10868-65728 GCA_006410675.1 Oreotragus oreotragus | reverse complement strand
GAGAGTTGGACTGTGAAGAAGGCTGAGCACCAAAGAATTGATGCTTTTGAACTGTGGTGTTGGAGAAGACTCTTGAGAGTCCCTTGGACTGCAAGGAGATCCAACCAGTCCATTCTGAAGGAGATCAGCCCTGGGATTTCTTTGGAAGGAATGATGCTAAAGCTGAAACTCCAGTACTTTGGCCACCTCATGCGAAAAGTTGACTCACTGGAAAAGACTCTGATGCTGGGAGGGATTGGGGCCAAGAAGAGAAGGGGATGACAGAGAATGAGATGGCTGGATGGCATCACTGACTTGATGGACGTGAGCCTGAGTGAACTCCGGGAGTTGGTGATGGACAGGGAGGCCTGGCGTGCTGTGATTCATGGGGTCGCAAAGAGTCGGACACAACTGAGCTACTGAACTGAACTGAACTCTGCACACCAAAGTTTAAAAATTGCTTGCACTTTTAAATGTTGAAATTGCCAAGTAAGCCTTCCCTACATGGCTATTAAGACAGTTAAGAAGATTATCTTCATGATTTGTAGTTTTATGTAATAAAAATGTTTCATTCATCAACTTTACTTAATAGCATAATTATTTGGCCTATCTCTTCATTACCTTAGTATTTATCACTTCATCTCTAACCTTATCCATATCAGAAACAAAATTATCAGTAAAAACAGACTACAGCAAAGCCTAAATTCAATTAAATCCACTCAGTTCAATTCAGCTCAGTCCCACTAGTTCTGCAAAAACTTGCAAAAATATGAAACTTTCAGGAATCAGTACTCATTTTTTTAACCAAAGAGCAATTCCACACTTATGGCTGTTCAGTTCAGTTGCATCCAACTCTTTGCAACCTCATGGATGGCAGCACGCCAGGCTTCCCTGTCCATCACCAACTCCCCAAGAATACTCAAGGTCTTGGCCATTAAGTCGGTGATGCCATCCAACCATCTCATCTTCTGTCATCCCTTTCTCCTCCCGCCTTCGATCTTTCCCAGCATCAGGGTCTTTTCAAATGAGTCAGTTCTTCGCATCACGTGGCCAAAGTATTGGAGTTTCAGCTTCAGCATCAGCCCTTCCAATGAATATTCAGGACTAATTTCCTTTAGGATGGACTGGTTGGATCTCCTTGCAGTCCAAGGGTCTCTCAAGAGTCTTCTCCAACACCACAGTTGCTTCTTGACCTGCATACAGATTTCTCAGGAGGGAGGTCAGGTGGTCTGGTATTCTCATCTCTTTCAGAATTTTCCACAGTTTATTGTGATCCACACAGTCAAAGGCTTTGACACAGTCAAAAAGCAGATGTTTTTCTGGAACTCTCTTGCCTTTTTGATGATCCAACAGATGTTGGCAATTTGAATTTTGGTTCCTCTGCCTTTTCTAATTCCAGCTTGACTATCTGGAATTTCACGGTTCACATATTGTTGAAGCCTGGCTTGGAGAATTTTGAGCACTACTTTGCTAGCATGTGAGATGAGTGCAATTGTGCAGTAGTTTGAGCATTCTTTGGCATTGCCTTTCTTTGGGATTGGAATAAAAACTGACCTTTTCCACTCCTGTGGCCACTGCTGAGTTTTCCAAATTTGCTGGCATATTGAGTACAATACTTTCACAGCATCATCTTTTAGGATTTGAAATAGTTCTGCTGGAATTCCATCACCTCCACTAGCTTTGTTCATAGTGATGCTTCCTAAGGCCAACTTGACCTATGGCTGTGACTATACAAAAATATAATATCAAGCATCACAGTAAAATAAATTCCACATATGTGACTTTTCCACAGTTAATTTTTAGGACATTTTCTAAAATAAAATATCTTACAGGTGCGTGTTTGTTCAGGAAGTCCTGTCTGACTCTTTGCAATCCCATGAACTGTAGCCTACCAAGTTCCTCTGCCCATGGGATTTTCCCAGCAAGAATACTGGAGTGGGTTGCCATTTCCTCTTCCAGGGGATCTTCCAGATCTAGGGATCAAACTGGCATCTCTTGCAGCTACTGCATTGGCAGGAGGGTTTTTTTTTTTTTTAACCACTGAGCCACCTGGGAAGCCTATTTAAAATACACCCATTATTAGCTGCAAGGGCTAATTCTGAAAATTAAATATAAACTATTAGCCTATTCAATCAGAAAAGAAAGGATAGAAATTTGGAGGCTCCTATATTCTTCCCATAATGTGTCTTCATGGGCCCAAAACAGCAGTCATCTGATAATCCACTTCACCATTCACACAGATTTTATCATTTGCATAGAACTTTCGCTTAAATGTTGAGCTACACCATAATGCTGTCATAAATGTTATTCACATTTTACATACTGGAAATTAAAAGTCCAGAGAATTTTATTTGCTTTGTAGGTCACTCTTCACACAGTTAGTAAGTACTCCAATTCCATAATTAACAAAAATAGATACGTGAGAAAAAGTCATGTATTATTACTCTACACCTACATGTAATCATTCAGGAATAGTTTCAAGAACTGCAAATTATTCTGAGGCAAGGAGTAAGAAGTTTCTATTTATAACTTGGGGAGTAATATCTTATTGTTAACTTCAATTATACAGATTGATCTTCTATCCAACAGAGTAACAAACTGTCAAATATAAAACCATGACATATAATTATAGTTCCTGTAATAGTCCAACTTGGGTTTCTTTCATTTTCAAGCCATATTTTTGCAGAAAGCAGTAATATAAAGGTTTGATGACCTCTAGTGGACATGTTTCAACAGTGTGATTTCACTGCAAGCTGTGTACTCCTATAGTACCCACAAAAGTGCTTTAAAGAGTCTCTGAAATTAACATCATTCAGGCATTCAGCTACAACTGTCCCTTTTATGTCACACCTCTAAATAATGAGTAAGTTACAAAACAATCAGTTTAGTCACTCAGTTGTGTCTGACTCTTTGCGACGCCATGGACTGCAGCATGCCAGGCCTCCCTGTCCATCACCAACTCCCGGAGTTTACTCAAACTCATGTCCATTGAGTTGGTAATACAAAACAGTAATTTATGCTTTTTCAATAGGGAGCCTAAAGGTTTAACAAATGATGTTTAAAGCTTATTTTAATTTCAGGATGGGGGTGGTAACGGGCTTAAAGGAGTAAGGTCATAAACAGATCCTAAAGATCTGATCACGTGCTTTGCTGCTGCTGCTAAATCACTTCAGTCGTGTCTGACTCTGTGCAACCCCATAGACGGCAGCCCACCAGGCTCCCCCGTCCCTGGGATTCTCCAGGCAAGAACACTGGAGTGGGTTGCCATTTCCTTCTCCAATGCATGAAAGTGAAAAGTAAAAGGGAAGTCACTCAGTCGTGTCTGACTCTTCACAACCCCATGGACTGCAGCCCACCAGGCTCCTCTGTCCATGGGATTTTCCAGGCAAGAGTACTGGAGTGGGGTGCCGTCGCCTTCTCCGGATGACCTGCTTTATGTAACAGCAATCGCTGCTTTTTGTGCAGAGTGAATATCTACACATTTTTATTAACATACAAACTGTAATGGCAATTATTTATCAAGACCACAGCACTGTTCTATATTTATCACATATATTTTTTCCCATCATCACAAAGCCTGTGGAGGATACTACCGTCTTTATTTTATAGGTGAGAAATGGAATGGCAGAGAGGTTACAGAGCCCATAAGCAGAGGAGAGGGGCCAGGATTTGCGATTTAAAGACATCTTCGCTCTTAGTGCTATACTGCTTCTCTCATTATGTAAAACGTCTTTTGTAGATGATTTAACATCAGCTTAACTGTCTAAACTAGAACGTATTTAAAAACTAGAAATAAGACAGGATGGCTATTTATTAAGCAAGTAGACATTCTGGGAAAACTCAAGTCCTAAATAAAGTTTCAAGAAGCCTTCAGACTTTCATATGGTCCTGTTTATTCTAAGAGCACACCCAAGTCTAACAAGACGAGTTATGTGAATTCCCAGTTGCCTATTCACAGCAGACAATAAACTGCATAGGGTTTAGTAGGCAGTGCATTGACAATGATGTTGGTCTGCAAGTGGAAAGAGGTTAAAGAAAAGCGAAGAAATGTAAGGACTCAAAGTAGTACACTGGTTAGAGGCTACTGGGAGTAGGTTGAAAGGCGTAACATCCCTCAAAATATCCTGAGAAAAATTAATGTTTCACATTAAAATATTTTTACTAAATTAAAAAAAAAGTATCCTATGATAATCATAATAAAAAAATAAAAATGAATGCATACAAAAAAAAAAAGGTACTAAAGGCTTACTATGGAGAACCGTATGGAAGTTCCTTTAAAAAATAAAAACAGAGCTACCCTAACACCCTGTATTCCCACTCCTGGGTACATATCCAGAGAAAAACATGATTGGAAAGGATACGTGCATCCCAGTGCTCATTGCAGCACTGTTTACAATAGCCAGGACCTGGAAGCAACTTAAATGTCCATCAACAGGAAAATGGATAAAGAAAATGTGGTACACATATACAACGGAATATTAGTCAGCCATTAAAAAAGAGTGGAAAACTGCCATTTGCAGCATCGTGGATAGACAGTGTTATACTGAGTGAAGTAAGTCAGAGAAGGAGAAATATCGTATGACATCCCTTACATGTGGAATCTAAAAGGAAATGATATTATTGAACTCAAACAACAGAAAAAGTTTGAGTACTTAGTGGATGAACTTATGGTTGCTAAAGGGAAGGATGCAGGAAGGAACAGTTAAGGAGTTTGGGATGGACATATACGCACTGCTATATTTAAAATGGATAATCAACAAGGACCTACTGTTTACCACATGGAACTCTGCTCAATGGTATGTGGCAGCCCGGATGGGAGGAGAGTTTGGGGGGAAATGGATACATGTATACCTATGGCTGTCCGTCCCTGTTCACCTGAAATTATTACAACACTGTTAATCAGCTATACCTCAATAGAAAATAAAAAGGTTTTCTTTTAAAAGAAAAAAAAGATACTTACAGCTTGTCTGTTGCTAACTAATTTGCAACAGAGAAAGAGAAAGTAAATGTGGCAAAATGTTAACAATTAAGTAAACTAAGTTAAGGTTACATAGGTGTTCTTGTACCAGCCTTTCAACTTTTCAACAGGCCTGAAATCTTTCAAAATAAAAAGTTGAGAGGAAAATAGTTAATACTTTTTAAATGTTGATACATTTTTGTTTGGTACTAAAAGGATTATCATTGCTGCTGCTGCTGCTAAGTCGTGTCCGACTCTGTGCGACCCCATAGACGGCAGCCCACCAGGCTTCCCCGTCCCTGGGATTCTCCAGGCAAGGACACTGGAGTGGGCTGCCATTTCCTTGGTTATTGAAAAAGCAATAAATATGATAAAAGCAGTGTGACATGATAATTGAAGTATGATTTAGTTTACAGCTATGCCACTGAAATTAATAAACTTCTACTAGTTATATCTACTTTTTCTCTTAAACTTCTTTGATTTAGACTAAGCACCACAAACTGGTAGCCAACACACAGGAAATCACTCAGTATCTTTTTAAAATTTGTGCTCTGAAGAGTACACGTGCCCTCCATCTCCTCAGAGTCCCTAGCACTCCCTATAATCTTCCACTTAGCCCACTCCACTCTTCCGCATACCTGGCCTCTGCATGCATTTCAATTTGCAACTCATGATTTAAACTACACCCAAACTTTTTAGATGGCTCAGATACTTAGTTCGAGCCAAGCACAAACCAAAGAGTGTGTATTAACCATGTTTTCTAGTTTCTATATCTGATGCTTTGGTATCTAAGACTTTGCTGACTAGAGAAAGACTACTTCTAAAGAGACAGTAAAAGACTTACCTGCAAGTGCAACCTTCATATGCAAATGAACCCTTTCAAAGCCATACCCCAGTCTTGGCTTTACCTGATTTTTACACTGTCCTAACCACCCTGGCTAGCATCAGACAACGAGAGGTGGCCCTTATAGCCCAGAGTCCCATATAATTATTTAAATTAGATGATACTCTGTTTCCCTGCCTTGCCCATTCATTTCCAAGAAAACCACAAGAAAGGCTTACCTGCAGTTCCCCTAGCTCTGCCTTCTGCCCTCCACCAATCCTGTGTGGTCCTGTGTGGTGCAGTGTGCCCTTATTTCTCTCTGGAATTGTAATTCTCTCTTCAACAACTATCATCTCCTGATCCCTGGGCCTCACCATACCTAACGAAACAACAAAACTACATTTCAAAACAGAGTAGAGCTTCTAGGAAGACTCATGTGTTCCTGGTAAAAAGGAACAGGCTCAACTGGCCTACACCTCTTTCCTTCTGCCTTTCTCCTTTTCTTCCTGCTCACATGTAAACACCTCGAAGTACAGCAGCTGCCTTATGAGTACACACAGGAAAGCCATATGCAAAGCACGACCAAGAAGGAGCAGAGAACAGAGGTTCCTTGAACAGCTGCACCAGCCCTGGACCAACTGCCCCTGAGATTCTGTTACAGAAGAAAAATGAATTTGATTACACTGCTGTTTGTCACGTTTGTTACTTGTAGCCAAAGTAATTATGATTAACACACACTACTCTAACAACTGTTATATTGATACTAGATAGTATTGATACACTGATAGTAAATTCCTTTATACTCAGCCAGATAAGGAATATTAGAAAACAGAAAAGTTAACCTAACTGAGCATTCAAGTACAGGTACATTTTATTATTAAAAGAACTGCATAGCATGCAGCAGAAGCTTAGAAAAGAAATTCTGAAGAATACACAGGCTGAAGAATTACACTGAAATCACTCCTATCCTTTGTTAAATCACTCCTATCCTTTGTTATCAACAGCCAAAATGATGGTAATTTTTCTTCAGATACTATAGTAAAAACCCTTTTGCTTGAATTCTTCATGCTGTGTCTTAAATGGGGACAACTCTCTGTTTTTGTTATCACATTTGTATTTTACAATGTGGATTCATTATCTTTGATTTTTTGGTTTTTAATTGTGTATTTCATGTGTTATGATGAAGTTTTCTCCATTTTTGAGACATGGTGTTTGTGGAGGAAAAGAAGACATGAAAGCTTAAAAGAACCATTTGTGATTTCTTTGCCAAATATTTATTTATGGCATTTACTGAAGTCAAACAAAATGAAGAGTTCCTTATGTTACCAGCAGTTTGAACCAAGGTCTCTGACCTATTTGTTTTTTCCCAAAATTCTAAAAATAAAAAAACCAAACCCGAATAAAGCAAAAGTCGAAGTAGAAAAGCTACTGGACCTTTCATTTCATTTTGTCTATGTATCATATTCACTGACATGCTACAGTCCATGGGGTCACAAAGAGTCGGACACAACTGAACAACAACAGTACTTACTGAAAAATCAGCATCATTTAATTTTTCTGACAATGTTTCCTAGAGAAATTTCTGAATATCATAGACAGGAATAATATATCTCATGAAGTCAATGTTACCATTTAGCCTGGTTCCTATAAATGGAAGAACAGAGAAAGAGTAAAATTGGTTTTTTTCAGAATAAACTACATAGCAAACCAAGGACTGAGATAATAAAAATTTTCTTGTACAAGGCTTTATAATTTACAGTACTTTCACATAAGATTATCTGGTTTGTTCTATCAACAACAGACAAATCCAAACTATCATGATAGAAAAATACAGGAAATCATCTGCTATGAGATTTGAGCCTGTATTATGAGAAAATACATAAACCTAAAGAAGCATGGGATCTAGGGCATGTGAAGTGAAATCGCTCAGTCGTGTCCGACTCTTCGCGACCCCATGGGCTGCAACCTACCAGGCTCCTCCACCCATGGGATTTTCCAGGCAAGAGTACTGGAGTAGGGTGCCATTGCCTTCAAAATTCTTTCCCCAAATTTATATCGTGTAGCAAGTAAAATGTAAAATTAAGAGCCAAACTGAAGACAGACTGATTACTATAAACCAGTCGACACATCACAAACTCTTCTTATCTACAGTGCTTCCCAGTATCAGATCCAACACACACTCCAGAGCTCACACATCCACACCAAGCCTGCCATAATATTAGATAATAAATGGACCTTACTTCTCAACAGAGCAAAAGCTAGTTGATACAAGATGTTTAATATCATTGTACTTGCTGCATCAGAGTCCAACTTCTGATACTAAGAAAGGACAAGTTCGAGAAAATGGACTTGATTTTAGTCAGAGGCAGATTCCAGTTTATGAATGATCTCTCTTTAAAAAGGTTATTACTTTATTGCATGTGGCCTTTGAAATCTGTCAACATACTTTCTCCTATGACTAATGGTATAAATTAGAGTTCGTTTATCAGGCTACCTCACAAACATCAGCATAATCCACAATACTAATGAAATATGGATCATTTAGATTTTTAAAAGTAAAATCCAATACTTTCTGAGCTCCTAATCCAAGGTTGCTGAATTGTTAGCCAATATAATAGAATTGTGCTGACTTGCTGCCGTTGAAATGTCAACTCACTCGACCTGTTTGGCTTGCAATTCTGCTTACACAGTGAATGCTATACAAATTTGAGAACATCACCCTCGTCTTTAATATATTACGATAGAGGCAACACAGTGAATAAAAACATAAACACAGCTTAGTAAGATAAAACAGGGTCTAAATCTCCACTTGGGACTTTGGTAAAACATCCATTAAAGACTATCCTGTGCAAAGCATTCTACTTAGTGTGTCTAGAAGTAGTTTTCAAATCTGGTTTCTCAACAGGATCATCTTCAGAGCTTTTAAAAATACAGATATCCAGAAACTATCTACAGAATCAAATAACCAGAGAAAAGCGTTTGGAAAGAGGTCTGGACACAAGTGAGAAGGCAGCATATTCACATCCAACAGTACACAGGGGATGATAATTTAAAGACACTGACTTAGAAACAAACACATATGAAAAGCAATTCACTACACACCGATCAGAATGGCCAAAATCCAAACCACTGACAACACCAAATGCTAACAAGGATGAGGAACAACAGGAACTCTCAGCACTGATGGTGGGAATGAAAAATGGTGCAGCCACTTTGGAAGACAGTTGGCAGTTTCTTACAACACTAAACACACTCTCACTATACTACCCAGCAATTGTGCTCCTAATTATTATTTAACCAAAAGAACTGACAACTTGTGTTCACACAAAAACTTGCAGATAGATGTTTATAACACCTTTAATCATAACTGCCAACATGTGGGAGTAACCTACTTTGGTGGGCAAATGGATAAAGTATTTCACATCCAGACTGTGAAACGTATTACTCATCATTCAAAAACCATGAAAAGAAGCCAATCTGAAAAAAAGTCTACATATACATACTGTGTGATCCCAACTATATTATATTCTGCTAAAAGGCAAAACTATGCAGATTGTTAAAGTCCAGTAGTTGCTAGGGGTTGGGGAGGGAAGGAAAGATGAACAGAGAGAACATTAAGAATTTTTAAGGCAGTATTCTCTAATACTACAATGGTAGATACATGTCATTACATATTAGTCAAAATCCATGGAATGTACACCAAGAGTGAACTCTAGTGTAAACTGTGGGCTTGGGTGATAATGACATACCAAAACAGGTTCACCAAATGCACCACCGTGGTAGGGGATGCTGATAGAGGAGAAGACAGTACATGCGTGGGGACAGAGGGTGTATGAGAACTGTATTTTCTGCTCAGTTCTGCTGTGAACTTAATAGAGACTATTTAAAAAGAAAGAAAACTAGTACATACTGTTAAATGTTTGTAAAAGTTAAACAGAATCACTGCTGTAATGTGTGATCATCCCACAAGTCTACTCGCCCTTATCCCATTATCCAATATGCCATACACTCTCCAAACTCAGAGACTTAGGCCCTACATTCATTTAGCCTGAAGGGCCCTTCCCTTCCTACCATTCGCTCTCCACCTACCAAAACTCTAGCTGTGCTGTCACTGATTTCACAAAGCCTCCTCAGACCTCATCTAAATTGTGGGTGCCTTCCAACACCTTTCTGTAGGTGTCGGATTCTTCTGTTTGGCTCAAGGTACTGAAAAACATTTTAATGTGACTTTTTAAAAATCAGAGGTTATAGTGCAAGTTCAATGCATGAAGCAGGGCACTCAAAGTTGGTGCTTTAAGACAACCCAGAGGGACGGGAACCCACTCCAGTGCTCCTGCCTGGAGAATCCCAGGGACGGGGGAGCCTGGTGGGCTGCCATCTATGGGGTCGCACAGAGTCGGACATGACTGAAGCAACTCAGCAGCAGCAGCAGAGNGGACTCCGACAGCTGCTGTTGGCGCCGGGCATGCCAGGAGGGTGGTTCAGATGGGACGTGGGGTCATTCCTTCCGGCCTGCAGTGTCTGCCTGGGGTGGAGGCACCCCGAGAGCCGGGCGTCTGCCCTGCTTTACGATTCCTCCCTCCGTGTGACACCTGAAAGAAGGGTGACCTGTCACCTAGTTAGGTAATTTAGCAAAGTTTGGTTTAGAAAGAAGAGGATAGGTTTCTAAACATCCAGGCAAAATGGGACTTAGAAGAAGAAAAATGCCTAGTGGGGTTTAGGCACCCCCATCTGTTAAATTCAAATGCTTTCATCTGCCTTGTGTGGAATAATTGTAACGGGAGGATGTATTTTATCTCCAGTGAGATCTTAGGAAAAATAACAAATGTGCGTTTAAATGCACAGTAACTTTCTCCTAGTATGAGATTCTTTTCAAGAATAGAGTAGTTTGGCTTTAGTTTATATTGATGAGGACTAGAGGGTGGAAGTGCAAAAACTTGACTTATGAACTTATTTTTTGCAGTTTGCTTTCTTACTTCCCCAAACTCTCAAGAGGAAATCCTCCGCTGAACTCAGACATTAAAATTCTGACCGCTGTAGCCAACTTGGATCACAACCAAATGAACGGGAGCATCTGTGGTCTTGGCAGGTTTAGAAACATATAGGTGGGTAACACATCTAGAAAGGGAAATTTGTCATTAGCTAAGATAAATGAAGTATTAGCTGTATCTGAAACCCCTCCTGCACCAACACTCCTCACTATAAAAGGAAGTACAAACTGGAATAAACTGATTTTGAAAGTGAAAGTGAAGTCAGTCGTGTCCGACTCTTTGTGACCCCGTGGACTGTAGCCTATCAAGCTCCTCTGTCCACGGGATTCTCCAGGCAAGAGTACTGGAGTGGGTTGCCATTTCCTTTTCCAGGGGATCTTCCCGACCCAGGGGTCGAACCCGGGTTTCCCGCACTGGCGGCAGACTCTTTAACCTCTAAGGCACCAGGGAAGCCCAAACTGATTTTGAGTAAATACGAACTGTCTTTATATGCCAAAATACCTCCATGCTTTCAACTAATATCAGGAGCCTACACCATGCACCTTAGGTAAATTAGCTCAAACTGGACTTTCAATCTTTAGTCATGTGCTTTACCTAGATGTTATAAATATTGTTTATAGATGTTAGTCACTGTTGATGGATGGCCTTAATGACTAGTTATCTTAGTTCATAATTAACTATACATGTGGAATAGCCTCAAGAAGCTATTTCTAAAACACAACTCTTATAACTGATTGAATATTTGAGATTTTGTCAGTATAGCCCAGACCTCAACCTCTTATCCATTTCAGACAGCATTTGTGTCAAATGTGAACACCTACCCATTAAGTTCAAGTAGATAAACAATTCTTATATAAACTACTAAAAGTTCATCAGGTTTAAGTCACAAGTTGTAAGTGGAAAAACTTAAAGACAAGGTGTTTGTTCCCACAGACTAGTATTCAATGTGTTGGGTATAATTGAAACATATACATTTTCAAAAGTTTTTTTCAATCAATACTTGGAATAGAATGTGTTCTCACAATAGTTATTTCTACTACTAAAAATAAATTATAGATTGAATGTGAAGAATCACATCTCTTTTTCAGATAATTTTCTTTGGGAGGAGAAAAACCAATGTTTAGAAACAAACCCATTTACCAAAAATATCTAAAAAGAAGAAACGGAATAGCATGTGTCGGGTTTCTCCTGCGTGCTGTTCAGATGTGGGGCTAGATTCTTCACTCATCATCTCTGTTCGTCCTTGTAAGAAGACTCACCAGAGACGCATCACTGCTCTGTTGGACAGGCTGAAGAGCTCGTCAAGAAAGTTAAAGTTCATTAAATCAAACCACGAAAGTATCTAGCTCAAAGCGGGGGTCTACAGTCTGATCTAAAGGCAGTGAATATTTTTAACCTTTGCCTTTCAGGTGCTATATGAGGATAATTCACGAAAATACCAAGCTATGAAGAAAAACTCCAAGAGAGACCATGCTTCAGGAGTTTCTGACATAGAATCGAGCTCTGTGGGTGCTGAAAAGGAAAAAAAAGAGCGGCGAAATAATTTTGTTGAACTGCTGCCTCCAGAAGTTACTTTTAAAATTTTCAGTCAGCTGGACATCCGGAGCTTGTGCAGGGCTTCAGTGACTTGCAGAAGCTGGAATCATGCAATAAGACACAGCGACTCCTTGTGGAAACCTCACTGCCTGACTGTAAGAGCTGTATGTCAAAGAGAGATAGATGACGATCTAGAGAGTGGTTATCCCTGGAGGGTAAGTTTAACCTTTGCCATCTGAAGTCCTCTTGATAATACGGTGGTCTGTTTGAGCCACACTCTACCTTCTGGCTTGAAGGAGAGAGGATTTCACATACAGAATGACATACAGAGTGGGTTGGCTTTGGGAGTTAAAGTCCAATTATATTCTTTTCCTGCAAAAAGGATATCTCCCATCTATCCTTTTGAATTTGGGGGGCATGTACCTCATACACCACAATGGCTACATTTACTCCACCTATCCAAAACCCCCAGCAAACTGTGCTACTCACACTGTTCTGTACGTGCGTGCGCACACACACATTTATTAATAGATGTGTGTATCCGTGTAAATACTTAATCTTTTCAGCCTGTCCATCAGCTTCTCTAGCTTCAAACAAACTCACTCACCAACCACTGACTACTTTCTTTAACAATGGTGGTCGTAGTAGTAATCGTGTTAGTTGCTCAGTTGTGTGACTCTTTGCCATGGACTGTAGCCCGCCAGGCTCCTCTCTCCGTGGAATTCTCCAGGCAAGAATCCTGGCGTGGGTTGCCATTAACAATGGTGGTTTACTTCTTTCAGGTCATACTACTGAGGAACTACCAGAAGAGCAAAGTGAAACATGAATGGCTAAGTGGCAGATACAGCAACATATGTTCTCCTGTCAGTCTGCCAGAAAAAATCATGTACCCAATGGATGCAGACACGTGGGGGGAAATTCTAGAAGCGGAACTGGAAAGATAAGCAGAAAACTCTCCTAACTGTGAGAGTTTAAAACCAAAATGACTCCTAGATTGTAAAAAGTATGTCTCTAACCGTCCATTTTTTAGTTTCCCTTTTTACTATTTAACATTTAAAAGAAAACTAGAAAATATAAACCATAAAACTCTGTTTTTATTTTGCACTTTAGGTAAAATAATGTTTTACCTAAATGTTTCTGGTTTTACTGTAATGTGGAAAAATCATGAAATGTTATTTATATAAAAGTACTATACTGATAGGGTGATTTCAAAATGTATTATTTCATGTATTTGTGTTGGTCTGTTACAGTACTTCAGTATTTTAATGATTGGAGAGTTTTATTAGTGTTCTCTGCTTAATGATAATTTGAAAATTCAAAAAACTATGTGAAGGAATTGACTTAGAGATTTATTAATTAATAGACATAGGCTCATGGGGAAAAAAATCCCTAAATGAAATTAATAGCAATATGTTTAAATGTATAATAAATGTATATCTTAGTAACTTAAAATTTTCCATTTCAGTGGAATCAGATTTGTGTTAAACACGTGGTTTAATTTTAAATGAGTCCAACCAGAGAACTAAAATTTGTGAGATTAAGTTCCCCATTACTTGCCTACAAACCCCGAATTACTCTCAGGGGCTGAAATGTATGGAAAGTGCCATCCGAAACTCTACACTGTTTTTCTTGATAAAACTTATCTTCTTTCTGACATCTTGTAGCACCATCTAGTGTACTCCTTGTAGATAACCAAGAAAAAGGACCAGCTCCTTTTTGTTTTTCCACATTTAAAAGAAAGGAAAATATTATTTACAAGAAACCTATATACTTGAATTTGTTAGAGTTTATAGCTTTATAGGAACCTTTAACTTTTGTTCTCTTTAACTTAAAAGTAGATGATATAGTATTCGTGTTACCAGATTGTTCCGTCTAAAACTGTGATCAGCACCATAGGTAATGTGACTACAAAATATTTTGTTAGTATGGGATTTTCTTCTTAAATTATGCTCTATCGCATGAAAAGTAAGAGTCCAGGAACTCAATTTAACAAGCCAAAAAATATGAGAAATATGTCCCGCTCTATACAGATTCCCTTTGTTGAATCAAGTAGATGATGACTGGTTCAGTTCAGTTCCTTTCAGTTCAGTCGCTCAGTCGTGTCCGACTCTTTGCGACCCCATGGACTGCAGCATGCCAGGGTTGTCTCCTACTGTCTTCTTGGGGTTGGAAGGGACCCTGAGGATCAGGCAGTCCATTCTCTAGGATTATTCAGTAATCCTCCCATAGGAATGTTCTTCTTTTCACTCACCATTAATTCTCTTCTTTGTAAATTCTTTTGTATAGTGTATCATCCTAACCTGGAAACCATTCCAACCTTCTACCATTCTGCATTAAATGACCCTTTAAGGTTCCGTAGTTCTTTGTACATACCATTCTCAAAGCTGTCATACTACATTAAATTGTCTGTTTGATTTGTATATCTCCCCTGTTAGATTGTGAGCCTCTTAATGGCAGGGACCATTTATTTATTTTTGTGTTCCCAAACCTGGAACATAGTAGATATTTCATAGAGTTGTTAAATTATTTTTATATTATTTATTTTAATCCTACCCAGAATGTAAAATAAAAATAATTCAACATATTTTAGTAGATAATATTATATTGAAATGCAATGTACAAACCCATAAGATATATGGGATGCTTAATATTAATGCTAATATATGAAGAATTATTCTTGTTCTCTTAAAAGCTGTAAGAGAAAAATAGGAAAGAAAAAATATTTTTTGAATAAACACTTGAAAATATACTTCACCCAACAGTATCATTCATTTTTACTTATTGGATCACCCCAATCAGTTTTAAATATTGTTATAAGAATAATCTTTGGTTTTTGTTTTATACCATTTTTATACCATTAAAATAATTCTTTGTATAGTAAGTTATTACTGTGATTACAGTCTACACTGAAAGGAAAGTTTTAGAACTTAGTGATAAATTTATGGAATGGGTTTAGAATGAATTGTGCATTTATCAGAACAAGTCATTAGCATCTGAGAAGGTGTGTGGGTGGATTCAAATGAAAGGAGTGCTATAACTCAGAGATAAAAACAACATGTTATATATATACACTCTGTAAAGAGGCAAGTTTATTAGGGAAGAGTATTAAGGAATTTCCAGTGATGCTTAATGTTTGATCAGTTCAAGATCTAGTTTTGTTGTTGTTGTTGTTTATAGAAACCTTTTTTCAGTTGCTTCTAGTTTATAACTCAGTCTTCAGATCAGTTCAGTTCAATCATTAGGTCATGTCCGACTCTTTGCGACCCCACAGACTGCAGCACACCAGGCCTCCCCGTCCATCATCAACTCCCAGAGTTTACTCAGACTCATGTCCATTGGGTCAGTGATGCCATCCAACCATTCAACCGTCGTCCCCTTCTCCTCCTGCCTTCAATCTTTCCCAGCATCAGGGTCTTTTCCAATGAGTCAGCTCTTTGCATCAGGTGGCCAAAGTATTGGAGTTTTAGCTTCAGTATCAGTCCTTCCAATGAGTATTCAGGACTGATTTCCTTTAGGATGGACTGGTTGGTTCTCCTTGCTGTCCAAGGGACTCTCAAGAGTCTTCTCCAACACCACAGTTCAAAAGCATCAATTCTTAGGCACTCAGCTTTCTTTATAGTCCAACTCTCACATCCATACATGACTACTGGAAAAACCATACCTTTGACTAGATAGACCTTTGTTGGCAAAGTAATGTCTCTGCTTTTTAATATGCTGTCTAGGTTGGTCATAACTTTTCTTCCAAGGAGCAAGCATCCTTTAATTTCTTGGCTGCAGTCACCATCTACAGTGACTTTGGAGACCAAAAAAATAAAGTAGGTCACTGTTTCCATTGCTTCCCCATCTATTTGCCATGAAGTGATGGGACCAGATGCCATTATCTTAGTTTTCTGAATGTTGAGTTTTAAGCCAACTTTTTCACTCTCCTCTTTCACTTTCATCAAGAGGCTCTTTAGTTCTTCTTCGCTTTCTGCCATAAGGGTGGTGTTATCTGCATATCTGAGGTTATTGATATTTCTCCCGGCAATCTTGATTCTAGCCTGTGCTCCAGCCCAGTATTTCTCATGGTGTACTCTGCATAGAAGTTAAATAAGCAGGGTGACAATATACAGCCTTAATGTACTCCTTTTCCTATTTGGAACCAGTCTGTTGTTTCATGTCCAGTTCTAACTGCTGCTTCCTGACCTGCATATAGGTTTCTCAAGAGGCAGGTCAGGTGGTCTGGTATTCCCATCTCTTTCAGAATTTTCCACAGTTTATTGTGATCCACACAGTCAAAGGCTTTGGCATAGTCAATAAAGCAGAAATAGATGTTTTTCTGTAACTCTCTTGCTTTTTTGATGAGCCAGTGGATATTGGCAATTTGATCTCTGGTTCCTCTGCCTTTTCTAAAACCAGCTTGAACATCTGGAACTCTATGTTAAATGCTTTGTAAGATAATATCTTACTTCATCTTCAAAATTAGACTTTTAAAGACTGTAGGAAAGCATCACCAAATTCTTTGCCAGGCAGTCTAAAACATCAAAAGAAAATGTAAACCTACTATTTACAGCCAAACCTCTCCAACTTCAGAGATCAAGCTTTTAACCCCTATGGTGGTGGTAATCACTATGTCGTGTCCTGCTCTTGCGACCCCACGG
This sequence comes from Oreotragus oreotragus, assembly GCA_006410675.1. Taxonomy (NCBI): domain Eukaryota; kingdom Metazoa; phylum Chordata; class Mammalia; order Artiodactyla; family Bovidae; genus Oreotragus; species Oreotragus oreotragus. Next base: position 48,802 of record SJYX01002373.1, on the reverse strand, counting down.
ACTAGTAGCTTGCCAGGTTCCTCTGTCCATGGGATTCTCCAGGCAAGAATACTGGAGTGGGTTGCCACTTCCTTCTCCTTTAACCCCTATATAGTGTCTTTCATAAGTTCAACACTTCGTTCTTACATTGAGACAACATGACAGGCTAAGTCTAACAAATAACATCTCCCATTACAAATATATAGAGGTTCTATATGAAATTAATTTTAAATACAGAGTACTTACATTTCTGCTAATGGCAAAATGGATAATTCTGACAAGATTTCCTACTTAGGACAATTTGAAAACCAGATTGGGGTGGGGGTTAATCTATATGAAGGCATCCCAGAGCTAATAAGATAGTAAAGAGATATTGGACCAGTTTCTGGAGAAAGAAAGAAAATCAAAGAGGTAAGCCAGTGATTGAGGTTAATCTTGCCATGAAAACATTTGCCAATTTCTGCAGGGACAGCTGAAAGATTTAATAGATTTTGAAAGCCTGCAAGACTACAAGGACAATGAGTGGAATCTAGAACTCACTAAGAAAAGGATAACCAGTAACCCCTGTCCTTAGTAATCTACTTTCTTATGGTTTGGGACCCAGAAGGACAGCACCCTAGGAAAGGAAGTGACCTGGACGTACATAGGACCTCACAGAAAAACATGCACCTTCAAAACATCTCAGCCTCTGAAACTGGAATGACAGGATCCCAGAAGAAGAATGCCCTAGGCACCCTGGCAAAGAAAAGAAAAGTTCTTCCTGGAGAAAGATTCAACATTATCAACATTTTAGGCTTTATACTATCTCTAAGAGCATTGTAAAATATCGATGTTGATGTGTATACACACACACACACAGGAAGAGACATTATAAAGAATAAAACCAATATTATTGTTGAAAAACACAATAGAAAAGATCCACAGTTGTAGTTATCAGATGAAGTCTCCAAAATAACAAAGCTTGAGATGATCAGTGACATAAAATGCATGTTGAGAAATTCAGCCGAGAAATGAAAATTATTTTAAAAAGCCAAGTGGGAGTTTTACAGCTAAAAAATAAAACGACATGTTAAGAAAGCAATAGGTTGGTTTAGCAGAAGATTAAACACAGCTGAAGAGAGGAGAAAGTATGAATGAATCTGAAGATAAGTACAAAGAAAATATCCAGAATGATGCAAAGAGGGAAAAAGGATGAAAAATACAGAAAAAAGAATAGTGGGAAAACATTTATAATGAAGTGAGAAACTCTATACATGTCCAAAAAGACAAGGAAGTTTAGAATGAGGTAAAAATAGTTTTGAAACAATGACAGCTAAGAACTGATCAAAGATCTTAAGTCACAGATTCAAGAAGCCATGCAATCTGCAAACATGCTGTACAAAAGATATACTTACTAAGCTAAAGCTGCTAAAAAGTGAAGACAGGAAAAATGAAAGCAGTCAAAGAAAAAGGGCAAACTACCATTGTTCTTAACGAGAACAAAGGAATGTTATCTTAAGAAAAAGGATCCAAAAGAAAAAGACCAATTCAGAATTACATTCCCAGAGGAAATACGTTTCAAGAAAGGAAAGTGAACCAAAGACATGCTCAGGAAAAGAAAAACTGAGAGTGTTCTTTAGGAATGGACTTGAACTAAAAACATACACTGAAAAAGTAAAACGAATGTGTTCCCAGATTTCATCTGGTCGGAGTATAGGAAAGAATAGAAATCAAGAAAAGTATAAATATGTGGACAAATCTCAATGAATACCAAGTATAAGGCAATAATAACATCTGCAGTGGAAAAACAAAGATGTTAGATTGAATTTTTGAACTATGTTATCAAACTGAACTTGAACCTGCTTGCCTGATGCACAGCAAAGCCCTTTTACTGATACCAAGCTGTGGTGAAGGAAAGCACAGCAAAGAAGTACGGCAGCTCTGCTCAAAGGACCAGAACTCCCTGATGGCTTTCCTCCCTGATATTCCAGGAAACATTTTTAAAGACACTATTTGGGGGTGAGGGTTGCAAGATGAATGAGTGTCATCTGACTGGTGAGGTAAGGTGGTGAGGTAACAGAGTGGTTTTCAGAAATCTTAACCACAAACCTTCTGGGTCCAACCAGCCTTTGGGGCTAGTACTTGTGCTCAACAGGTAGTCACCAAACCCCACCTGAGTGAGGGAGAGGAGTCTTAGTACTTGAAGAACAACAAAGATATCCATACCCGTCAGACTGTATATCCTTTGAGCAGGAACTCAGGCTCTGCTTTATTGCTGAATTGTCGTTGCGTTTCTTCTGCTTTTCCTTTGTTTCTACATTCCCTCACATCCCTAATCAGTAACTGCTTGTATGCCTGCTCTTTGAAACTCAGGGAAAAGAGTAAACCAGGAAAGAGTTTACTAGAACAGTAAACTCTTTTGCAACAAACAAGAAACAGGGGGCACAGAGGGGCTTTTTACCCAGGAGGGCTCCAAAGCATTCTGCTCCGTTTCAATCCCCCTTTTCTTTTCTTTGATACTCCTCAACCTTGAGGGAAACGTGTGGGACAAGAAAGGGGATAAAGTTTTGAATAAAGAGGTTAATCACAAACTCAGCAGAGGAACTCAGTTTTAGGGAGACTTGGTTTCAGCTATATGCATTTTAGAAGAGATACATCGAAACGTAAGGGTACTGCTGCTGCTGCTAAGTCACTGCTGCTGCTGCTGCTGCTGCTAAGTCGCTTCAGTCGTGTCCGACTCTGTGCGACCCCATAGACGGAAGCCCACCAGGCTCCCCTGTCCCTGGGATTCTCCAGGCAAGAACACTGGAGTGGCTTGCCATTTCCTTCTCCAATGCATGAAAGTCAAAAGTGAAAGTGAAGTTGTTCAGTCGTGTCCGACTCTTCGAGACCCCATGGACTGCAGACCACCAGGCTCCTCCGTCCATGGGATTTTCCAGGCAAGAGTACTGGAGTGGGGTGCCATTGCCTTCTCTGATAAAGTAAAAGGATGGAAAACTATATGGTATGCAAAGACTAACAAAAGAAAAGTTAATGTATCTAACTTATATTACACAAATTAAATTTTTAAAGAAAAATAGATAACCAGAGTATTTTTTACAAAACTATACAATTATAAAAAAGATTAAATTTTTTATATTTTGTGAAGTAAATAGTACAGCATAAAAACATACAAATAAAAAAATATAAGAATAAGTAGAGAAATCCATAATCACAGTAGATTTTTATCACACCTCTGTCAGCAACTGATAGGGAAAATAAGACCCAAAAAAATGCAATGAGGATATAGAAGAGCGACGCTACTGCCTCAAATAAGTAGAAAAAAACAGAAAACATCAATAGAAAGGCATTGGAATGTTGCCAAAGCAATCAGAGCTACAGGGCCAAGATTCTGGAGAAGGATGGACCTGAAGAGTAAGTTGATATTCTGCTACTTTCTTTTTCTTGAAAACATCTGGCAGTTCCAAGTGTGATGCAAAAAATAACTAAGAATCTGGCTTTTGTTAAGATAGAGGGCCTTGGTGGGGGAAGCAGGGATTCTAACAAATCTGTGGGTGGTCTCAAGAGTGCTGGAGAGACAAACTGGAGACTTGAAGGCTCAACAAGAAGGTGGAGAGCTAAGTTTTAAGACATTTGCCAGATTCTGAAGCCCTGCAGAATTGGAGGCTAAGAAGCTAGACAAAGAGCCTCTGAAAAACAGAGTGGAGTTTTCACCTGGTCTTACTCTGCTGACGAGATACTAATTAGAATTGAGGCTCCACCTGGGCCCAGGTGAACATCCAGGTTCTTAATTTAAACCTCTGGAGGGCCCCACAAAATAGTCTGCAGCCTCAATTCAGCTAAATCTCTAATTTGATTAAGATGAGCAAACCCCTGGACCTAGCAGAAGACACTTCCTCTGTAGAGGAAGATAAAGTCACCTAGAGCCAGATACACTGTCTGCATCCAATAGATAACTACTGAGCATACTAAAAGACAGAACTAAATGATGGAAATTCAAGTAAAAGGACCCAAGTCAAAGAGAGTTAGTGCAGTTTGTGGACAAAAACCTCACAATATAGTAACCGTGTTTATGTGTACTATGTGCTTAGTTGCTCAGTCATGTCTGACTCTTTGCAGCTCCATGGACTGGAGCCCGCCAGGCTCCTCTGTCCATGGGGATTCTCCAGGCAAGAACACTGGAATGGATTACCTCGTCCTCCTCCAAGGGATCTTCCCTACCCAGGAATCAAACCAGGGTCTCCTGCATTGCAGGCGGATTCTTTACCAACTGAGATACCAGGGTCATCCAGGTAAATGGGAGACAAAATGAAGAAAAGAGATCACGATGAAGAATTTTCCCAGAAAATTCTATAATTAAAAAAGAGCTAAATGCAAATTCTAAAACTGAAAATTACAAGAGAAATGAAAACTCAATATATTGGTTTAATGGCAGGTTAGAACACCGCAGAAAGAGACATTTGTGAACTAGGAAACAGAACAATAGAAAAATGATTTGAGCCAAAGCACAGAGAGATAAATGTTTTTAGAAAAGGATTTGGAGATTATGAGTCAGAATACAAAAGTTTAATATGTTTATAATAGGACTTCCAGAAGGGATGGAGAGAGAAAAGTAACGCCCAAATTTCCTCAGCCCAGGCAGACCACTGAAAAGGTTCCCATGCTATAGAAGCAGTTGAAAAACTAGGCAAAAGAACCCCCAAACAGAACCCTGCAATTGACAACCAAAACCAGAAGCCAAATAGTGGGTGCCACAGAGTCCTTACAGCAACATTACTGCAGTAAGATGTGCGGCGGGCCGGAGGCAGCAGCGGGAGGACCCCATGCCCCGAGCCCTGACCGTTCCAACAGAAGAGACAAATTATAGGGACAAAGGATACGGTATGAAGAAAAGCTGTCACTCAAGCTCCCTGCTCTGCCTGGTTGCCAAGAAAGGGGAAGGAGAAAGGAAAAAGAGGAACTCCAACTAGGATTGCCAGATTTAGCAAATAAAAACTTAAGTTCCCAATTACATCTGAATTTTTGATAAACAGCGAATCGTTTTAGTATAAGCATATCCCAGATATCGAATAGAATATACTTATACTAAAACATAAATTTTTCCATTTTTTAAGTCTGAAAACCAAGTTTAAGCAGACATCTGTTTCTTCCCTAGCAACCCTAACCCTGAAAGATGGAATAAAGGGCTGAGTTTGAATTAACCAGGAAATGACTGGAGAATACCAAGGTTGAGTCTCATGGTGTGTCCCATCTCCACTCCCAACTCCAAACCCCTCACTGAACACAAAATGGTTGCTGACTGAGTCCCCCTTGGCCTAAATACCCTTAGCAAGCCCCTTTCCACTCCGCTGTGGCTGCCTTGTGCTATTATAAGAAGTCCTCCCATAGAATGTTATAAGATGTCCTTCTCCCATAGAACATTCCCACAGAAGGTTCTACCCTCTCCCATAGAATGTTAGAAGATGTCCTTCTCCCATAGAACATTCCCACAGAATCATGAAGCCCCTCAAATGTGTCTGGGGGCTTCTACTCTCCAGAGAGTAGAAGAAGGGTGCTCAGAGGCACCCCCTATAGACTTCTCTGACTTTCTTTCTTTTGTTAGGGGAACCACGGCCAGAAACAGCCCACCCTGGCCAAGCACGATAGGAACCATTTGCCTGAGTAGTTTTAGGATAGGAGGTTCTTGGTAAGGAACATGGAACTAACAAGCCACTATCAATCAGAAGGACTCAGGAATGATCAAAAGCAAAGAGGAGTTGCCAGTCCATATGTCCTACCAACCTCCCAGAATCCTCCTTGTTGGAATCCACCCTGGCTGAGCAATGAGCTCACCATAGGGAAGACCCTGAGTCAGGATGATTGGCCAAAGACAACCTGGAAACTAACCCCATCACCATAAAACCTGAGACTGTGAGTCACATGGCAGAGCAGTTCTCCTGGGTTCCCTTGACCGCCAGCTCTCCCCGCAGGCACCCTTCCCAGTGAAGTCTCTTGCTTGGTCAGCATTACTCTGCGGCCCTAGAGGAGGTCCCCCTTCTTGCAACATTTCCACCATCTGGCAAACACCTTAATCACTTTTTGAATAGGAGTGTTGAACTTTAGTTGTATCTTATATCCTTCCTATTTTATGCTAGTTCAGTTAATAAACAATGTTTTCGATTTATTTAAAGTGAATCTTTTGGAATTCAGACGACCCTTTTCTCCAGTACCTGGATCTTTGCATTCAAAGCTGGATTATGAAAACTTTCATTTCTTCTGTGATTTTTTTTCCTTTTTCTTTTAGTCTTTTGAAATTCAAAACAGCTCTGACTTTTTTATTTTTAGTCATATGTTCCACCCTTCCTACAAAGACTTGGACACCTGCCTTCACAGGTGGAGAAGGCAGAGAAACAAGACTTACTGGGAATGGAAAGTACAGTGAGAAGTGATACCAAAAAATCAACTCAGTCTATTGTTACTTTTCATGATAAAACAATTTGGGAAAAGAAGGAACAGTGAGAAAAGCAGAGACTGAGATGAGCCTGAAGAACGTCAAAGTACAAATGAAGGGTGCAAGTCAGATCTGGTTAGAGCTCAGCATTTTTATAGTCAGCTCTACTAAAAATAACCCCCCCTTTTTTTTTAGACCCATTTCACACTATCCAGCACCTTCCTAGTCCCTGACATCTGGGCAGAATGGATGATAAACTAAGATAAAGGTTTGCAAACCACACCAATTATGCTGTTACCATAAACATTAACCTGGCAAGGAAAATTTTTTAAATAACTGTTTTCTAAGGTCTATTTTTTAGCTATGGGTCTCTGAGCCCAGTAAGGAAGAAATTCACTGCTGGTTTCCTAATTTGCTTGTTTTATTTTTAAAAAGACAAAATCATCTACTTGATGCTCAGTGAAAACCTGGGAGAAAATACATACATTATAAAAGAAGCTTTATAAGTCATGCTTGATAATTTTCTCAACTTAAAAGACACTTGCTCCTTGGAAGAAAAGCTATGACAAACATAGACAACACATTAAAAAGCAGAGACATTACTTTGCCAACAAAGGTCTGTATAGTCAAAGCTATCGTTTTCCCAGTAGTCATGTATGGATGTGAGAGTTGGACCATTAAGAAGCCTGAGCACCAAAGAACTGGTACTTTTGAACTGTGGTGTTGGAGAAGACCCTCGAGAGTCCCTTGGACTGCAAGGTGATCAAACCTGTCAATCCTAAAGAAAATCAATCCTGAATATCCATTGGAAGGACTAATGCTGAAACTGAAGCTCCAGTACTTTGGCTACCTGATGCAAAGAGCCGAATTTCCTGAAAACTCTGTCTCATTTTTTATTCAGCCTCAGTGGGCAGAGAAAGCCAAGATTTTGGCGGCAATGTCAGTTTAGCAATTCAGCTTCTTTTTTTCTTTCCTAGACTTCTTTTACTATACAATTTACATTTTCCCTCAATGTTTCGCTTAAAATTTTTCAAACATACAGAAATTTTCATTCCAATCCCGAAGAAGGCAATGCCAAAGAATGCTCAAACTACTGCACAATTGCACTCATCTCACACACTGGTAAAGTAATATTCAAAATTCTCCAAGCCAGGTGTCAACAGTACGTGAACCGTGAACTTCCAGATGTCCAAGCTGGATTTAGGAAAGGCAGAGGAACCAGAGATCAAATCGCCAACACCCGTTGGATCATCAAAAAAGCAAGTGAGTTTAAGAAAAAATATCTACTTCTGCTCTATTGATGCCAAAGTCTTTGTGTGGACCACAACAAACTGTGGAAAATTCTGAAAGAGATGGGAAGGAAACTTCCTGATGGGAGAGACGGACTGAGAAGGAACTAGGTCTTGTTCTGATGTGTGGGGCCATGTCCAGTAAATCATTAATACAATTTTCTGTTGATGGGTGGAGCTTTGTTCCCTCCATGTTACTTGACCTGAGGCCAAACAATGGTGGAGGTAATGAAGATAATGGTAATCCTTCAAAAGATCCCATGTAGGTACTGTTACACTCAATGCCTCCAACCCTGAAGCAGGCCACTGCCAACCCACGCCTCTGCCAGAGCCTCCTGGACACTCCTGGGCATGTCTGGGTCAGTTTCTTGTGGGGTCGCTGCTTCTTTCTCCTGGATCCTGGTGTGTGCAACGTTTTGTTTGTGCCCTCCAAGTGTCTGTTTCCTCAGTCCCGTGTAAGTTCTCGTGGTTCTATGGTGGGGTTAATGGTGACCTCCTCCAAGAGGGGTTATGCCATACCCCGGTCTGCCGCACCCAGAGCCCCTGCAGCGGGCCACTGCAGACCTGTACCTCCACATGAGACACTCAGACACAGTTCTGGCTCAGTCTCTGTTGGCTGGGTGTGGGTTTGGTGCCCTTTCCAGGTTTGAGCACCACAGGTAACCAGATGCTGGGCGAGCACACTGTCCCAGGTGGGCCGTGTGTCTTAATCACCTCCCTCATCCTTATCACTCAGTTTTCTGGGTGCGCCATGAGAACACCATCTCAAGTGTGCTGCATGTCTCCTCTGAAGAGCTGATCTCAGGCTGCGACCCTCCTGGTGGAAGTCAAGCATCCAGGGTCTCAGGAAGATGTGGTTGGCAGCTGGGAGCCTGCTCACAGTTTGGTGGAAGATGCCGTCTCTGGGGCCGAGATTGTAGCAGCCCCTTGCCTTCTGGCTCTGGCTGTTGCTAGCCTGCATCTCTGCCTCTGGGATGTGAGGGGCCAATGCAGCCAGCCTGCTCTCCTTTGTTCTGTGAGTGGACCAGGCTGTGTGTTAGGTTGTTAGGCTAGAGCCTTTCCAAGGAAAGTTCTCTTTCCCACAGTTGCGGTTAGGCAAGTATTCTGTAGGGTTTTTTGTTTTGTTTTTTCTCTCTCCCAGTTATGTTGCCTTCTGAGATTCCAAAACTCCCCACAGACCCACCTGTGAGAGGGTTTCCTATTGTGTGGAAACTTCTCCTGCTTCATGACTCCCTCCCCAGGAGAGCTCTCCATCCCTAACTCATTTATCTCTCTTTTTGTCTTTTATATTTTGTCCTACTTCCTTTAGAAGAGAACAGGCTGTCTTTCTGTGTGCCTGGCATCCTCTGTTAGGGTTCAGAAGTTTTTTTTGTAGAATTTATTCAGCATTCAAATGATCTCTGGATGAATTTGTGGGGGATAATGTGGTCTCCCCACCCTATTTCTCTGCCATCTTTAGGGTGATAGTATATATATACATACACACACACATATATAAATCCCAACTTTCTAATGTATCCCTCCATCCACCCCCTTTCCTCATGGTAACCCTAAGTTTGTTTTCTGTGTTTATGAGCCTCTTTCTGTTTTGGAAGTAAGTTCATTTGTATTTTGAAGAATCTGTATCATAAAGAAGGCTGAACACCAAAGAATTAATACTTTTGAGCTGTGGTACTTTAGAAGACTCTTGAGAGTCTCTTGAATTGCAAGGAGATAAAACCAGTTAATCCTAAAAAAATGTAAACCATGAATATTTATTGGAAGGACAGCTGCTGAAGCTGAAGATCCAATACTTTGGCCACCTGATGCAAAGAACTCACTCATTGGGAAAAGACTCTGACACTGGGAAAGTTTGAAGGCAAATGGAGAACGGGGATGAGAAGAAGATGGTTAGGGAGCATCACCGACTCAAGAGACATGAATTTGAGCAAACTCTGGGACAGTTGAGGACAGAAGAGCCTGGTGTGCCATGCAGTCACAGAGTAGGACATGACTTAGTACCTGAACAACATCTTTTTTTTTAAAGATTCTGGTATAAGCAATACTATGTGATATTTATGTTTCTTTGGCTTTCTTCACTTAGTATGTTAATCTCTAGGTCCATCCATGTTGCTGCAAATGACACTATTTCATTCTTTTTTATGGCTATATGATATACATTACACACACACACACACACACACTACATTTTCCTTATCCATTCATTTGTCAATGGACATTTAGTTTGCTTCCATGTGTTTACTATTGTAAAATAGTGCTTCAGTGAACACTGATGTGTCTGTATCTTTTAGAATCGTGGTTTTCTCTGGCATTGCTGTGTCACATGGTATTACTATTTTTAGTTTTTTAAAGAACCTCTATACTATTCTCCATAGTGATTGCACCAATTTACATTCCCACCAACAGTGTTCGAAGGTTCCTTTTTCTAAGGAAATGCTTTTTAATTCCTGGTGTAGCAATAGCCTGAAATGTCTCCTGAATGTATGCTGAATCTTAAGTCTTTTCTACACTGATTGAGATGATTATATGACTTTTCTTATTTATTATGTTTATTAAATTAACTTTAATTCTTGGACTATGTTCAACTTGTTTTTGTTTTATTATCTTTCTATACATAATACTGGATTCAGTTTCTTAATGATTTGTTTAGCATTCTTCTATCTGTACTTATGAGTTTGGCTGTAATTTTTCTTTATTGAAATGTTCTAGTTAAATTTTATTATAGGGATAATGCTAGCATCACAAACTGAAGTGTGGACTTGTTTCGATTTTTTAAATTTGTCCCCTCAGATCTTTTCTCTGTGTTTATCTTTTTATATAGTCAGATAAGTAGACTGCTAGGAAATGAATCACCCAGGTTGCTCTGCTTTCTGTCTTCTATTTGGATTTGACATAGGAGGAGAAGATGGAGACACTCCATACAGTCAGCCAAAACAAGACCAGGAGCAGACTGTAGCTCAGATCATGAACTCCTTATTGCAAAATTAAGACTTAAACTGAAGAAAGTAGGAAGAACCACTACGCCATTCAGGTATGACCTAAATCAAGCCTTTACAATAAGACAGTGGAAGTGAGAAATAAATTCAAGGGATTAGATCTGATAGACAGGAGGCAGTGCTCAAAAACATCCCCAAGAAATGTAAAAAGGCAAAATGGTTATTTGAGGAGGACTTACAAGTAGTTGAGAAAAGAAGAGAAGTTAAAGGCAAAGGAGAAAAGGAAAGATATATCCATTTGAATGCAGAGTTCCTAAGAATAGGAAAGAGAGATAAGAATGTCTTCCTAAGTGATCAATGCAAAGAACTAGAGGAAACCAGTAGAATGGGAATAGATCTCTTCAAGAAAATTAAAGATACCAAGGAAACATTTTATTCAAAGACGGGCACATTAAAGGACAGAAACAGTATGGACCTAACAGAAGCAGAAGATGTTAAGAAGAGGTGGCAAGAACACACAGAAGAACTATACAAAAAAGAACTTAACGACCCAGATAAACATGATGATGTGATCACATGAGACAGATATCCTGGAGTGTAAAGACAAGTGAGCCTTACGAAGCATCACTACAAACAAAGCTAGTAGAGGTGACGGAATTCCGGCTGAGCTATTTCAAATCCTAAATAGATGATGTTTTTGAAGTGCTGCCCTCAATATGCCAGCAAATCTGGAAAACTCAACAATGGCCACAGGGCTGGAAAAGCTCAATTTTCATTCTAATCCCAAAGAAAGGCAATGCCAAAGATTGTTCAAACTACCACACAACTGCAGTCATCTTATGTGCTAGCAAAGTAATGCTCAAAATTCTCCAATCCAGGCTTCAACAGTACGTGAACCGTGAACTTCCAGATGTCCAAGCTGGATTTAGGAAAGGCAGAGGAACCAGAGATCAAATTGCCAACACCCGTTGGATCATCAAAAAAGCAAGTGAGTTTAAGAAAAAATATCTACTTCTGCTCTATTGATGCCAAAGTCTTTGTGTGGACCACAACAAACTGTGGAAAATTCTGAAAGAGATGGGAATACCAGACCACCTGACCTGTCTCCTGAGAAATCTGTATGCAGACCAGGAAGCAACAGTTAGAACTGGACATGGAACAGACTGGTTCCAAATAGGAAAAGGAGTATGTCAAGGCTGTATGTTGTCACCCTGCTTATTTGCCAGGAGAAATATCAATAACCTCAGATATGCAGATGACACCACCCTTATGGCAGAAAGTGAAGAAGAACTAAAGAGCCCCTTGATAAAAGTGAAAGAGGAGAATGAAAAAGTTGGCTTAAAGCTCAACATTCAGAAAACTAAGATCATGGCATCTGGTCCCATCACTTCGTGGGAAATAGATGGAGAAAGAGTGGAAACAGTGGCAGACTTTATTTTGGGGGGGGCTCCAAAATCACTGTAGATGGTGACTGCAGCCATGAAGACACTTGCTCCTTGGAAGAAAAGTTATGAGCAACCTAGACAGCATATTAAAAAGCAGAGACATTACTTTGCCAAAATGTCCATCTAGTCAAAGGTATGGTTTTTCCAGTAGTCACGCATGGATGTGAGATTTGGACTCTAAAGAAAGCTGACTGCCAAAGAATTGATGCTTTTGAACTGTGGTGTTGGAGAAGACTCTTGAGAGTCCCTTGGACTGCAAGGAGATCCAACCAGTCCATCGTAAAAGAAATCAGTCCTGAATACTCATCGGAAGGACTGTTACTAAAGCTGAAACTCCAATACTTTGGCCACCTGATGCAAAGAGCTGACTCATTTGAAAAGACCCTGATACTGGGAAAGATTGAAGGCAGGAGGAGAAGGGGACAACAGAGGGTGAGATGGTTGGTTGGCATCACTGACTCGATGGACTGAGTTTGAGTAAACTCTGGGAGTTGGTGATGGACAGGGAGGCCTGGTATGCTGCAGTCTATGGGGTCATAAAGAGTCGGACAATACTGAGCAACTGAACTCAACTGAACTGAACTGATATAAAAATTTGAAAGAATAGCATAATGACACAATCACCTAGAATACCCAATTGTTAACTTTAGCCACATTTGCTTTATCTATATCAGGTTTCTAAACCTTGGGATTATTGACATTATGGGTTGTTTAGGGGCTGTCCTGTACTTTGTATGCTGTTTAACAGTATCCCTGTTCTCTACTCATTAGATTTCTAGAGCATCCCATTCCCAAGTAGTGACACAGAAATATCTCCAATTATTGCCGAATGTCCCTGAATCAGAACTGGTCTATAGTAAAAGCACACACCACTTCCATTGAGCTGAAATATTTGAAAGTAGATTTTCAGGCCTCATATAAAACCCATAAATACTGGAGAATATTTTTTCCTCAGGACACGTAAACATACCCTCCTTCATAACCACAACCCCATAATCACATCCAAGAAATTTAGCTTTTGTACAATAATATACTTTTTTTCTGCAAGACGTTATTGAAAAACGTGAATATATCATCTAATACCCAGCTCAGTTCCAAGTTTCATTCAGTTGATCACTGAAAAGTATGATTTCATGCTTTTGAATACTTGCCAATCTGTCAGTAAGAAATGATATCTTCATGTGGCTTTTTGAAATTATTTATTATGAACTTTTTCAAACAAACAACAAGATTGAAAGAACTTTCTCATTGTAAATTTGATTTGCATTTCTCATCTCATAAATAAAGTTCATATATTTAAAGGAGCTTGTATTTTTTGGTGCTTATAAATCTTTGCTTCTCTCGGTGTTTGAGTGCTTTGTAAATATGGAAATTAGTTATTTATCTACAGTATATGTTGCAATTACATTTTTCCCTGTTTGTCACTCGTCTTTTGATTTTGCTTATAGTCACTCTTCATAAAATTTCTTTTTATTAACATAGTCAACTTTGTTGATGTTTTCCACTATTGCATCTGGAGGATGAGCATATTTTAAAAGATTTTTTCCACAGCAAGACTATGAATAAATTAACTTGGGGTTTTTTTTCCTAGTACATTTTTGGCTCATTTTTCCATTTGGAACTTTTCCTGAAATGTGAAGTATGTTATGGATCCAAAGAAAAATTTTTTTCAAATAGCTGTGCAGTAGTCTTAACACCATTTTTTAACAAGTCTGTCTTTAACCTCATGGTTTGAGATGCCACTTTACTCACTAGTAACGTTAACTTGGTTCTGTTTCTGAATTTTCAGTTATATTCCAGATCTACCCATCTATTCATGCCACACTGTTTTAGTTATAGTAGATTTAGAGTGTATTTGTACTTAACAAGGTTGTGTGTGTGTATGCTCAGTTGTGTTCAACTTTTTGCAATCCCATGAACTGTAGCTCCCTAGGCTCTACTGTCCATGGCATTTTCCAGACAAGAATACTGGAGTGGGTTGCCATTTCCTTCTCCAGGGGATCTTCCTGACCCAGGGATCAAACCCAAAGCTCCTGTGTCTCCTGAATTGGCAGGAGGATTCTTTACCAACTGTGCCACCTGGGAAGCCCTTAATAAGGTTATCTCTCCTCATTGACTCTTCCCCTCCCCCCAGGTTCCCACATATGCATGTGTGTTCACTTTTCCATGCAAACTGCCACATGGCCCAGCAATCCCACTGCTGGGCATGCACACCGAGGAAACCAGAACTGAAAGAGACACGTGTGCCCCAGTGTTCATCGCAGCACTGTTTATGATAGCCAGGACACGGAAGCAACCTAGATNGTTCAGGATGGGGAACACATGTTACACCCATGGCTGATTCATGTCAATGTATGGCAAAACCCACTACAATATTGTAAAGTAATTAGCCTCCAACTAAAATAAATTAATTTAAAAAAAATAAAATAAATTCATCTAATTTCAAGAAAAATACTTGTTGAAATTTTATGGAAGTAATGTTAAATTAGGGATAAGTTACATCTTTATGATATCAAGTTATCTTATCCAAGATCAAGGACTTTATCTTTCAGGGATGTTTTACATTTTTCCTCATATGGGTTTTGAACAATTGCTTTATTTTCCAAGTATTTTTATCTTTTATGCTGTTATTGTAAATGTGATTTTCTCTTCCTTTATCTTCTAACTGGTTACAGTCATAAACACACACACTGTTAATTTGTCTACGTTAGTTTTGTAGCCTGTTAGCTTACTGAAGTCCTTTGTTCATGTTAGTGTTATCACTGACTCTATTGGGTTTTCCAAATGTATTATCATACCACTTGCAAATGGAATTCTTCTTTGTTTTCAATGTTTCTATTTTTTCCTTGAATGAATATACTGACTAATGCATCCGGTTTGTTGTTAAACAGTGGATATCTTTGCTTTGTTCCTTACCTTAGTGGGACTGCTTCTAGCATTTCTCCATCATAACATTCCCTCACTCTATCATATATATATGATATATGAATATATCCTACATATAATATATATGCATAATCAAGTTAGGGGAATAGCCATTAATTTATATTTTATTAATGCACATGCATTTTATTAAAGGATATTTTAGTATCTAATGCATCTGTATTTTATTAAAGGGCTGTTTGGCATCTATAATTGTTAAGCATTTCTCACTGACAACTTTTAAGAACTTTACAAATAATGTGTTACTATTCTACATTCTTTAAGAATAACTTCCTAGGCTGACATAACACAAGTATGTTTTCTCAAACCCAGAAAATCAACAATATTGAAGATCATATGTTACAATTTTGAAAAGCTTGATGAACAAGCTGGTCTTCTCCAAAAGGGTCTTATGATAATATCTTTTATTTGTTAAGTACCTTTTATGTGGCAATCTACTCATAAAGCAGTTTCTTTAACATTTCTATTTTAAAGATGCAAAAATTAAAACTCATAAAAGCAAAGTAACTTGAATAATATCAAACAGCTTTTACACGGAGAGAGATCCTGACCCCAGGTCTGACTCAAACTGTTTCTGCCACACCATCCTTGAGACCTGGTAATAGCTAACTGCTGCCAGCAGAGAGAGCAATGTTCCCATTGAAACAGCAGGAGTGAGACTGCAGAGTTCATTTCAACTGTGTTTGCTGGTTGGAAATTTTCAGATGTCAGACTTTGTCCAAACCCATTTAGTTGCAAATGACCGAAGTGAAACTAGTGTTGCCCATCTCAGGTGAGAGGGATGGGCTGAGAGTGGAGTGAGACTTTCCTGGAAAAGAACATTTGTCCATCCAAAAATGACAGACTCTACAGCTAGAAAGTTAAGATGTCAGGAAATAAAATACTCCAAAGAAGAGAATTCTCATCCACACCACCCTCCAGTCCTGGCCTGACCATCCAAGAGCTGGATTTAAGGGTTGGATCCAAGGTTGGAGATTAAGGTAGAAACCCTTAATTAAGGCACAATTAAGAACATCTGAATTTTTTTTTTTTTTTTTTTTTTTGGTCAAGAAAAAAAAGTTCAAGTCATTATTCTGTGCAGATGTTTTTCCAAAGGGGTATTATTTCATTTTCCATGAGTTTGTTCTCCAAATCTCCAGCTCAAAGCCTCCACTGATTCTGTAGCTCTTTAAGGCTGAGCTGTAATTGTGAGTGTATTCTTATATCATTACTGAAGTAGTGAATGCAAGTTCTGAGTTTGTTGGCTCCAAGAGCTTAGAATTAGACATTTATGGTTTAACATTCTTAAGGTGTAAAGAAACTTCTCACCCTTTTACTAACATTATTAATAAATCCCACTCCTATATATGAAAAGACTATAAAAGGGATTTACCCAGAGGTCAAGACACTTCTAGAATCATATTTTATTCTTTCCCTTTGAAACTCATTTAGGCAGGAAGATTGATCCAGGAACCTTGAGGAATTGAGCAAGCCAGTAAGAATTCACACGCAAGATTCCATTTCATTTGAAAACATACCTGTCACATGTAAGTTTTGAAATTCATCTCCTGAGTTACACACTTTGTTATGTAAGAAATAGCCACAGCTCAAAAGGGAAAGCAAAGTGTGCCCAAGTATGATGTAGAATTTTGTCTCAATATGACTTAGCTTTGACTCAATATGACTACTTTCCTGACTTTGTCTAAAGCACAGAATATTTGTGATACAAGAATCACCACTCTAGGCTTCCCTGGTGGCTCTAGCGGTAAGGAACCCATCTGTAGATGCAGGAGACCTCTGAGGTGCAGGTTGGATTCCTGGGTTGGGAAGACCCCTGAAGGAGGGCCTGGCAAAAATCACCACTCAAGTTGAACGTATAGATATTTGTAGCTATCCTAAGTTGAGTGCTTACTATGGAGAAGACATCTTCCCAACAACCCTTGGAGATATCGCATTCCTGCTGCAACTCCTTATTAACTGTGTGAGTAAGTTGACTCTGCCTCTGCTTTTCATCTGTAGAATGAACATTACAAAAGTATTCAAACTCACGGAGCTGTTATGAGGATTGCCAGTCATGTCCCATCTCTCATACCTCCTCCTGCCTTGCCTCAGCCATCAGTAATCTACTTTCTATATATATAGCTTTGCCTATTCCGGACATTTCATTTTTAGTTCACTTCTTTATACAGTTAACCCATAAATAAGACAGGCTTGAGCTGCAAGGCTCCACTTATATTTGAATTTTTTCACTAAATATTCACTACAGAATTGCACGATCCACAGTCGGTCAAACCCAAGGATGTGGAATATGGAGGGCAGACTATAGCGTTTAGTGTGGATTTTGGACTCTGCGGAGTGGGCACCCCTAACTCTCTCATGTTCAAGGCAACTAGATAGTGTGAATTAAGGAGCTTCACTCTTTTGCATGTGGCCCTCCAGTCATCCCAGCACCATTTGTTGAAAAAATTGTTTCCTCCCCATTTGAATAGTCTCAGCACCTTTTTGAAAATCAGATGACCATAAATGTATGGGGTCATTTCCGGACTCTTAATTCTACTCCACTGATCTATCTATCCTTATGCCAACACTGCATTATCTTGATTACTCTAACTTTGTACTAAGTGTTGAAATCAGAAAGTGTGAGTCCTCCAGTTTTGCTCTTTTTTAAGAATTGTTTTGGCTATTCTGGGTTCCTGGAGGATAGTAGTGGTAGTTTTGTTCTTGTCTGTTTGTTTTTAACATTATCTTAGTTGGCTGAGTGTTTCATAAAGAGGAGAGAGAAAAGTGTCCCGGGGGGGAAAAGAAATTGAGAGATTGGACTATCTCTTCCACCAATCTCTATCTCAGTATACTCCTTTATAGCTGAAGTTGCAAAGTTGTTAACAATTCACTGATACTCAAGGAAATTGTCTTTCTGGTATTTTCTGTATTGCACACTTCTGTGTAGTAAAAACAGAAGCAGTTAGGGCCATAGACTCTCCAGGCTGATTACTTGCTATTGACTTGTATTGGCATTAGAAAGGCACTTGAAGAATCACAGACCCTGGCGTTTCAGGCCATCTCTGCCCTAAAGCTCTGCTGGAGCTCCCAACCTGTGGGAGTTACTTCAGTCCAGAGATCACTTTGAGTAACTCATGTCACTTGTCAGCTTTGGTCTTCCTTCTGTTTTTAAGTAACAGGAACTAATTTTTACAGACCTTCATTCCACAGATGTTTGGGGACTTGGAGAACTGGAGTTAAATTTTAACCAGCTTTAACATTTTGCTTCTGTGCACTTCTTTCTTTTGTCACCTCCTTATTTTCGCACTCTATATTTATCCTCTAGCTTATTTTAGCTTTGTCATGATTTTACTCTTCTAAATCTTGGGGTCAGAATTTTTGCTTTTCACCATATCTGTTGTTGACTTTGCAGTGTATATTTTATCCTTTTTATATCCTAAGCTATAATTGCAGGCAGGATTTACGGGTCTAGAAGTAACACAGCTATGATGAGGTCTACACGACAAACAGAAATGTTGAGTACCTTTTTCCTTCTAGCCGTCTCCACACTTACCTCTCTGGCTCTGCTTGGCAGATCATCTGTCTCAATCAGTGTTTTCCTCCAAAGATAAATGTTAACTAGGTTATACCAGAAACTCAGGAATGACAACAACTTCACTTGGCTCTAAACTTCCTACTTATATAAAAAAGCATATTTGAAAGGCTGGAATGAGTGACCTTTATAAGGACTTACATGTTCTAAAAGTCTATGGTCCACGACACACATATCTAGTCAATATAAGGGGCAGAGATTTAGGCAGAAAGTACCACTTATTCCTCCAATTTTCCCTTTTGCAGCTAATCAGGTATCAACTGCTCAAACTAGAATCCCAGGGGACACCCTGCAGTAAATTCTATCCATTCTGCCCCCGTATATTCCATTAGTTCAATTGCTCAGTCGTGTCCGACTCTTTGCGACCCCAGGGACTGAAGCATGCCAGGCTTCCCTGTCCATCACCAACTTCCAGAGCTTACTCAAACTCATGTCCATTGAGTCAGTGATGCCATCCAACCATCTCATCCTCAGTTGTCCCCTGCTCCTCCCACCTTCAATCTTTCCCAGCATCAGGGCCTCTTCCAGTGAGTTGACTCCTGGCATCAGGTGGCCAAAGTATTGGAGTTTCAGCTTCAGCATCAGTCCTTGATGAATATTCAGGACTGATTTCCTTTAGGATTGATTGGTTTGATCCCCTTGCAGTCCAAGGGACTCTCAAGAGTCTTCACCAACACCACTGTATATCCCATACTTGTCCCCTAGTCTTCAGTTTCACTGCTCACCTGGACTACTTACTGCCTTATCATCCCAGCTTGACTTCTAATGTGGACCCCTCTTGTACATAAAACAGCCAGAGTGATTTGTTAATGTATGAAGCCATATCACTCCCTGAGTAAAACCTATCAACGTCTCTCTGCCCACTGTACCTCAAGTAAGTCAGAACTCTTTACCAGATCTCCACGTGGTCTCTTCCTCCTCGCCTTGCTCTTTGAACTTCCTCCCTGCACTGACCCTTCCCTGACATGGCAAGCTTTTTCCCACCTCAGAGCCTTTGTATCAATACTGACCATTCTTTCTTCCTGGAGGGCTTGTTTCCTACTCTTTGTAAAGCTGGCGCCTTCTCATCCTTTAGGTAGGGTGACTGACCTTCAGGTAGGGTGGTTTGCACAGGTCTAAAGAGATTCCAGGGATGCAGAACTTTTAGCTTTAAAACCAATAAAGTCCTGAACAAACTGAGTTGGTCAAGTAGATCACTTTCAAGTCTCAGTTCACGTTTGGTTCCTCAGGAAGGTTTCTTAGCCGTGATGTCCACAGTGGGTTCCCCATTCAATCACCACTCACTGTTCTAATTTCAGCACCCTGCTTCTTTTCCTTCGCGAGGAGGACTTCCTATACATACTTTGCACTTATTTTATATATTTATCTATTTGATTTCTCTTTGTCTTCTTCTCAAATGCCTAAATATCATGAGTACCAACATGCCCATCTTATTCCCCATCATTTCCCCAGTGCCCCACACTGGGCCTGGCAATATTTGTTGAAAGAAGTAAGGGAATAAGGAAGGATGAGAAAAGGAAGAAGAAGGACCCTTTGTAAAGAACCATAACCTTCTTGCAAACCCTTGTGGAATGAGCTAAACCTATTCCTCACAAGCCTACTTCTGTGAATTTTAATTGGATTTGTGTCCATTGTTGGGGAATTTCTTAAAGAATCTTTTAATGTCTGAGTCTACTTACTGTATAGGTTTTCTTCACTCTCCACCCTTTGTATTCTTTTCAGAGTCAAGTTGTTCCTGGAGAGTTATTTGATTTCTTTAAATACAACATTATAAACCCAAATACCTTCAGAAGTCAAATTTGCAATATATAGGAATAAAGCAGGCTGAACGTAGGGGAACTCAGCAGAAGAAAGACATAGTTAAACTTATCTTGTTTTGATTCAACTACAGCTTAAGCACACAATCTCATATACATTTATAAAATATTGGAAGTTTTATTTTGAAAATGAAGTGGAAACCCCACCCAAACAATGAAAAATAATAGAAATATAATTATCCTGGATACTATTACAGGTTTTATACACAACTTACATACACATAGAAAGGTGTTTTTCTTTTATTTAGCTAATATAACTGTGCTCCTTGCAAGCCCATAACCTCTGAGTTTCAGAAGGGGAAAGATTTACTATTGAATTCATTTCAAAGCTTAGACCAAGCCAATGACAGAAAGTATTATTAAATATCCAACTTTTGAGAAAAACACTCACTACCTTGAACTCTGTTGCCTTATACCCTACTATCACTCAAAAAATTGTAAAAAGCACCCAGGGTCAGAGGGATTTATGTGATTTCACATCAGAAGAAGTCATGTGATGTCCATTCCTCTATCATCATCTGCTCTTACGGCTGCTGGAAGCATGGTTGACTGGTACTATCCGAGGGCTTTCTACTGGCGTCGACTGCTGACCTACATCTGATGGATATGTGGTCTTTCCTGTGCAGTGTCATGCTACTCCAGTTTACCCTTGGCTATCACTTGGCTGTAGACCTGAGTCTCTTCCAGCTCCACCATGCAGTCACATAGCCAATATCTGTTGTGGGGCAACCTGCTCCTACCAATGGCAGACATGATGACAAGCCCTCTGGCTGTCAGCATGGAACCAAGGGAGACTTGGTGTCTAAACTAGAGCTACTCTCTTCTTGACCATGTCCAAGAACTCTCTTGGCTGTGCTGCTTGGCCCATATTGGCATGGAGCCTCTCCACAGGAGTCTCCTACAGAATCTCAAACTGAGAGCAGGAAAAGCCACTCTCCCTTCAACTTACCTGTCTCTTCCTACTGTCCACACCAAGAGTCAAGAGGGCAATCACAACACACTCCTCTCCTTCCTGATTCATTCTCTCTAGCCTTGCCCGCAATCCTGTAACTGGAGCGGACAGGTGGGCTTCCCTAATCGCCAGTGCTTCCTGTGCTTTAGTCTCACCACCTCACCACCCCCACCGGGGTCCCTTCTTTACAGTAACTCGGGTTTCAGGCCTTAAAAAACACTTAAACCCTCTCACTCACCATTAGCTGGGTTTTAAGCTTACTGTCTTGCTGTAAATTTTGAAGAATGTCAGAAAAGAAGTATTACTTCATTCTTATTCTCACACAGCTTCTGTAATAGATTGAAATCTCCTCTAAAACCAAGCAGGGAGATAGTCATATACTAGAAGAGGCACAATGATACTTTTTTCTAAATATCACTTCTATTAAATCAAATTTTTTAAAAAGTGGCTACTCCTTCAATTTGGAACTAAAATCTCACACATTTCCTTCTTCACTAAGATGCCCCTGTCAGGCTGGCGGGATTTTTGTTTGTTTGTTTTTTGCTCCAATTTGCAATGCAGGCTATAGCCTTAAACCCTTAAAACAAAAAGGATACTGATTTTCATTTATAATAAAATCTGCTTATCACAAATATAGTTATTTCCAAATATGGATGCAATCTTTGCACCACAGCTTTTGTGTCTTGACTTCCCTCTCGAGACATTTGTAAAATTCTGCCCTTCTGAAATCCCCTTATTTCTTCTTTATGATTCTGTTTAACTGCAATTTCATAGCCTCTCTTTGTAGCAATTTTCTGTACTATCAATATTCAATTAGATGGTAAAAAGAATCTTAGCTCATTTTAAATAAAGTTTTAAACCAGAGAACTTTTTAAAGTTTAGTTCTCAGTTGTCACAATCATACTTCATATGATAATTTCTATTTTTGGAGACTGATTTCAGTGTAGCAAAAGTGGGTCAGATTTTTATGTGCCAGTTGAGTTTCCTCAAGAAAGATTTTTCCAGGAAAGAGTAGGTTCCATAATATATTTACGACACCACTTAAGGATGCCCAGGCAAGATGATGTTCAGTGTGATGAACTGAAATGACAACTAAATGACAAACCTTTGATCCAACCTTGCTGGTTATCTAAGGTAAGGATTCTTTTGTAATAGCATGAAACAAATTAGTTGTTTTGTTTTACATTTCCAGCAATCTCTTCAACATTTTGCAGAACTAAGTCATTCAACTGCTGCTGCCACATTGTGCAGCAAATGTATTAAACAGTGTATAAAATCATTTGGGTATTTCAGCAATACATGAACCGTGAGCTTCCAGATGTTCAAGCTCGTTTTAGAAAAGGCAGAGGAACCAGAGATCAAATTACCAACATCCGCTGGATCATCGAAAAAGCAAGAGAGGACTATAAAGAAAGCTGAGTGCCAAAGAATTGATGCTTTTGAACTGTGGTGTTGGAGAAGACTCTTGAGAGTCCCTTGGACTGCAAAGAGATCCAACCAGTTCATCCTAAAGGAGACCAGTCCTGGGTGTTCATTGGTAGGACTGATTTTGAAGCCGAAACTCCAATACTTTGGCCACCTGATGCAAACAGCTGACTCATTTAAAAAGACCTTCATGCTGGGAAAGATTGAGGGCAGGAGCAGGGGACGACAGAAGATGAGATGGTTGGATGGCATCACCGACTCGATGAACATGGGTTTGGGTGAACTCCGGGAGTTGGTGATGGACAGGGGTGCCTGGCGTGCTGCGGTTCATGGGATCGCAAAGAGTCAGACACAACTGAGTGAAGGAACTGAACTGAAGCAATGGTGTCATATTAGTTCATAGTGATGCATCCATGGTGTTTTCTATATTTTTCTAATTTTTAGAACCACGTTTTTCTTAAGATTTATTTATTTGGCTGTGTCAGCTCTTAATCGTGGCGCACAGGCTCTGTAGTAGCAACACTTGGGCTTAGCTGCTCTGTGGCATGTGGGATCCTGGTTCCCTGACCAGGGATTGAACCCATGTCTCCTGGCTTGCAAGAGGGACTGTTTATCACTGGACCACTAGGGAAGTCTCCAGTATTCTTGGTGACCCTGTAGTGAACACTTGTATGCATCAAATCCTTGGGAAATATTTGTCTTTGAATTTAAGTTTTGTAATAAGTCCAGCATCAATACCAACCATTGCAGAAGCATAATAATTTTGATCAACTTAAATTAAAAAGTGTAAGACTTTTCACAACACAGGATTAAATAAATAAAGTCCATGGACTGAACCTTGAGACACCCCATGATTCCGAAATGAAAATGATGAAAAAGAGTCAGCAAAGGAAACTGAGAAATGAGATAGAGGGAAAACTAGGAAGCGAAATGCTCTAAGGAGGCAGGAGAACTCAATGACTGCAGGTGCCACTGATAAGTCAAATAATAGGATGACTAAGACCATTGATTTTAACAATGTAGAGGTCATTTATGTGTACAAAAAATTAACAAGTACCATTTATTGCATATATAAATTCAGTTGGAAATATTGTTGCTCAAGAGTTGAGAAGATGCCTGAGAGCTTATAGGACACATGGCAAGGAAATTTTCTAAGTGGTGACTTAGACTCCACAGATGCTTGATCTTACTTTCAGGACCTTTTTGTCTCCCTTCCACTCATACTTTGCCTTTCCTGTGCTGGCACCCTTGATGTTCCTCAATCACACTGCCACCTCAGGCCCTTTGTCCTTTCTGTTCCTTTTGTCTAGAATGCTTCTCCTTCCAGACAGCAACATGGTTCAATCTCTTCCTTTAGGTCTCTGCTCCAATGCCATCTTATTGAAGAGGATTTCCCCAACTCCTTTCACTAAAAGAGCACCACTAGGCACTCACCTTCAATCCTTGATTCCTGTTATCTTTTGGAGTAATCATTATCATGTAATTTATTTGTTTATCAAGAATATAAACTCAATGAGATTAGCAGCCAAAACAGTGGCTGACACTCATTATTCAATAAATATTTTGAATGAACATTAATTAAATAAAATGAATGAAAAACAACTGGCCAGGATATTTTCAGAGCAACTAGATAAAGCATAATTATTCATTCACCAAGAAGAGTGAACCCCCCAACTTTGGTTAAGGAACATATTTTTAGAATCCACAAGGCAAATGTCTTGCAAACAGTCCCACCCTCACGTTTTTATCTAACAAGATATAAATGGCTACCTGAGAGCATTCTCTTCAAAGCTTTAATGTGATCCTTTCCTCTTCTCTAAATACCCTCCAGTAACAACAGTTTCTGAAGTTTTTTATTCAATTTGGAATGAATAAAAAATATATACTGTATAAGCTTTTGTTTACACACTCGTTAGTATAAGAATTATACAGTTCCCTGGTGGCTCAGTGGCAAAGAATCCACCTGCCAAAGCAGGAGACAGGGTTTGATCCCTAGGTCAGAAAATCCCCTGGAGAAGGAAATGACAACCTATTTTTCGCCTGGAGAACCCCATGGAGCCTAGCATAGTCCATGGGGTCACAAAGAGTCGGATATGACTTAGCAACTGAACAGCACAGCAAATATATTAAAGTTTCTTTCTTTATAAATGATAATTTTCTCAAGTTCACTTTTTAATAAACTACATATACCATATTTTATTTTGAGGCTTCACTTTTTAACTTCAGCTTTATTGATGTTAGAAATTTCCGGTTTGTTTTTTAAAAAAAAAAAAAACAACCTTTAAACTTTGTAAAAGAAAGTACACAAAGCATTCAACCAATTAGCATTTGTAGCCAACAGCTGCATGTCCAGATGGAGCAGAAAAGATAAATAGGTGCTTCATATGTGCTCACCATATGCCATATGTACAGACACGGTGGACCCTCAGTACAGCATCCCTGGCATTGATGCTTCAGGATCACACTGAAACAAGTCAAATAAAGGGACATTTATGTCTTTGCTGACTCATTTGACAAATGACAAGAAATTCAAAGATAAATGCAAATGAAGAGAGGATGTGGGATGGGGTGTGAAAATGTACAAGAAGCAGGATAGTGTTCACAATTTGAATGTGCTGTATTCTTTTCCCTTCCTGAGAATTAAAACCTGACCTAGCCATCTACCTGTGGGCTTCCCCAATGGCTCAGCAATAAAGAATCCACCAGCAATGTGGGAGTCACAGGAGACTCAGGTTCAGTCTGTAGGTTGGTGAAGATCCCCTGGAGGAGGAAATGGCAACCCACTCCAATATTCTTGCCTGGAAAAACTCCATGGACAGAGGAGCCTGGAGGGCTATAGTCCATGAGGTTGCAGAGTCGGACATGACTGGGCAACTCAGCACTACCTTGAGTCATCTACCTGCAAGGGAAAAACAAGATGGAATTAGAATTGTCAATTGGTTGTAATAAAGCCATTAGGAGCTTACCTTTGTTTTATTTTCTCAGGCTTGCTGAGGATAGCAATCAGTATCTGCTGAATGAATGAATATGTAATACAAAGAAAAATGAACTTACCATCTTAAGGGAGCAAGGGAAAGACTTATGGGCTTGCTTGCAGATTACCCCAAAACAAGAAGAAGTAAAAGAAACAGCAATACAAACTGCATCTTCATTAAGACTGCATGAAGATATGGTATGGTTGAGTAGGAAATGGCAACCCACTCCAGTATTCTTGCCTGGAAAATTCCATGGACAGAGGAGTGTGGCAGGCTACAACAGTCCATGGGGTCGCACAAGTCATACACAGCTAAGTGAATTTCACTTTTAAAAGAAAGAATGAGAAAAGAAAAACAATCATCAGCTAACAGTCACATATTTGGTTCTGAAGGACAACTGTTATTTGATACTGTTTTGATTTCTAGAGAAGATCAGATTTTTTAGCACTTGTGTATAGGTTTTCTCCTTTCCTTTAATATTAAAGGACAAAGCTGAAAGAGTATTCAATATATCTATGAAAATTAAGGCGCATACCAAATGAATATTCGATCCCACAAGGATTAATTTATTAGTAATTATTAATTTATTACTCAGCCTTGTGAAAAGTGCATGATGCACCAGGTTCCTTGGGGGCACATTCAGTCTCGTAGAAAAGAGTAGTATTTCAAGGGTCAGGAACTGCAGTTCCATGGGGAGAAGTTCTATAACTGACATCAAAAATGTTTTGGAAAACAATTATGTTCAAAATTTAAAAATAAATGGGAAATGTATGCCTTAAAAAGACACAAAACCAAAGTCTACAGTCACAACATAAATCTTTGTGTGCTGTTTTTTCAAACAAATTAATTCAATGATGTGTAATAAAGATTTTCTCAAAGGGAAAAAAGAGAAAGACATGATATGGGAACATAAAGTAGCTAGAGGAATGTGAAATGGTTTCGCAGAGGAAGAGGAGGAGGAGTCTTAAGTGCCTGCAGGGGGAGCTACCAGAAAGAATCTGAGTGAGAAGCATAGCGGAAATTCAGAATGGCCCAGAAATTGAAGGTACAATGCCTTAAGGGAGACAAATATAGAATTCCAGGTCTAAAATAAACTCCACTCAGAATTTTGAAGGCATTGATCCATTGTCTTACAGTTTCAATGTTGCTGTTGAGGAATCCAATAACATTCTTATTTCCAGTTCCATCTGTGTGCCCAATTTTTTTTTGTTGTTGTTCCTCTGATCTTCTTGAATTTCACAATGATGAGCCTAGAAAAATCAATACTACACTCTCTGTTTAAAAGCTTCCATTTTTATACCATAAGCTCTTTTTTTTTTTTTATTTTTACAGTGTAAGTCAAATCCAAGCTTAGGATTTTTTCACCATTCATCCCATTGCCTTATTTGTGATGAAACTTCATGTTGTTGTTTTTTTAACCTGTGAATTACAGAGGATTAAAAAATTACCAGAAATTATAGACGAAGAAAAATCAATACTACACTCTCTGTTTAAAAGCTTCCATTTTTATACCATAAGCTCTTTTTTTTTTTTTTTTAAAGTGTAAGTCAAATCCAAGCTTAGGATTTTTTCACCATTCATCCCATTGCCTTATTTGTGATGAAATTTCAGGTTGTTTTTTTTTTAACCTGTGAATTACAGAGGATTAAAAAATTACCAGAAATTATAGACAATTACAAAATTACCAGGTAGGGGACTTCCCTGGTGATCCAGTGGTTAAAACTCCATGTATCCACTGCAGGGGGCAAGAGTTCAAACCCTGACCTAAGAACTAAGATCCCACAAACTATATGGCCTGCCCAAAAACAAAACAAAAACAAAATTACCAGGTAGTTTAGCACCATCCACTCCAGCATCATAACTGCAGTGCTTCAACAGTGGAATTTAGACACCTTATGTAGTTAAGAGAATGAGGACTCACCAGTCAATCTTGTTTAAAATCAAAGCCATATACTCACCTTACTTGTGTGCCTTGTCTTACCCAGAAAATATGTTTTTTCTAAATAGCGTGTAAAATTTTGGAAACCTTTCCGTGTATGCTGGATCATTACCACTGAAGAACATTTGCCGGACTGTCTCTCCAGGAGACAGGGGTAACAGGTAAAGTGCAGAACTCTCAGAGGACAAAGGCCCAATCAACCCCAATGACAGAGCCAAGTTTCTGGGAGTGGTCAAGGTGGTCAAACAGCCTCTGCTCCTTGGGGGGTGAACTGGCTTTCGAGCTCCTGGAGAGGGAAGTCATAGCCGACTTTTTTTTTCTTTCTTGATATGCATTTTGCCATGTTTTTCCCCACAGAAACCTGTGTGGCTCATCCTTTATAGCTAAAATTTTTCTGTTGCATTTCAAAGAATGGCCAGGACAAGAGATTGGATCGTCATGAGGCATGTTATTGACATGGGAGCACTAGAGTCAGAGGGACTTTTATCCAAGAGTAACTGGTACTAGGAAAAGTCTCTTTAAGGAGATGCCACTTGAAAATGCGATCAAATATGATAGTGAATAGTTAAGAAACCTTGTTGATCAAGACTTCATCTTGAAAACTTTAATTGTAAAGTAAGGAAGTCTCTTCAGTCAGTTCAATCAGTTCAGTCGCTCAGTCGTGTCCGACTCTGCAACCCCATGGACTGCACCACACCAGGCTTCCCTGTCCATCACCAACACCTGGAGTTTACTCACACTCGTGTCCATTGAGTCACTGATGCCATCCAACCATCTCATCCTCTGTCATCCCCTTCTCTTCCCGCCTTCAATCTTTCCCAGCATCAGGGTCTTTTCAAACGAGTCAATTCTTCACATCAAGTGGCCAAAGTGTTAGAGTTTCAGGTTCAGCATCAGTCCTTCCAATGAATACTCAGGACTGATTTCCTTTAGGATGGACTGGTTGGATCTCCTTGCAGTCCAAGGGACTCTCAAGAGTCTTCTCCATCACAACAGTTCAAAAGCATTAATCCTTTGGCACTCAGCTTTCTTTATAGTCCAGCTCTTACATTCATACATAACTGCTGGAAAAACCATAACTTTGACTAGACTGACCTTTGTTGGCAAAGTAATGTCTCCGCTTTTTAATACACTGTCTAGGTTGGTCATAACTTTCCTTCCAAAGAGCAAGTGTTTTTAAATTTCATGGCTGCAGTCACCATCTGCAGTGATTTTGGAGGCCCCCAAAATAAAGTCTGTCACTGCTTCCATTGTTTCCCCATCTATTTGTCATGAAGTGATAGGATAGGATGCCATGATCTTGGTTTTTTGAATGTTGAGTTTTAAGCTAACTTTTCACGCTCCTCTTTCACTTTCATCAAGAGGCTCTTTAGTTCTTCTTCGCTTTCTCCCATACAGGTGGTATCATCTGTGTATCTGAGGTTATTGATATTTCTCCCAGCAATCTTAATTTCAGCTTGTGCTTCATCCAGCCCAGCATTTCACATGATGTACTCTGCAGAGAAGTTTAATAAGCAGGATGACGATACAGCCTTGACGTACTCCTTTCCCAATTTGGAACCAGTCTGTTATTCCACGTCCAGTTCTAACTGTTGCTTCCTGACCTGCACACAGATTTCTCAGGAGGCAGGTCAGCTGGTCTGGTATTCCCATCTCTTGAAAATTTTCCACAGTTTGTTGTGATCCACACAGTCAAAGGCTTTAGCATAGTTAATAAAGCAGAAGTAGAATTTTTCTGGAATTCTCTTGCTTTTTCTATGATCCAACAGATATTGGCAATTTGATCTCTGGTTCTTCTGCCTTTTCTAAATCCAGCTTGACCATCTGGAAGTTCATGGTTCACGTCCTGTTGAAGCCTAACTTGGAGAATTTTGAGCATTACTTTCCCAGCATGTGAGATGAGTGCGATTGTGTGGTAGTTTGAACATTCTTTGGCATTGTCCTTCTTTGGGCTGGAATGAAAACTGGCCTTTTCCAGTCCTGTGGCCACTGCTGAGTTTTCTAAATTTGCTGGCATATTGAGTGCAGCACTCTCAGAGCATTATCTTTTAGGATTTGGAAATAGCTCAACTGGAATTCCATCACCTCCACTAGCTTTGTTCATAATGATGCTTCCTAAGGCCCACTTGACTTTGCATCTAGGTGAGTGATCACACCATAGTGGTTATCTGGGTCATTAAGATCTTTTTTTGTACAGTTCTTCTGTGTATTTTTGCCACCTCTTCTTAATATCTTCTGCTTCTACCAGGTCCATACCATTTCTGTCCTTTATTGTGCCCATCTTTGCATGAAATGTTCCCTTGGTATCTCTAATTTTCTTGAAGAGATCTCTAGTCTTTCCCATTCTGTTGTTTTCCTCTATTTCTTTGCACTGATGGCTGAAGAAGGCTTTCTTATCTCTTCTTGCTATTCTTTGGAACTCTGCATTCAGATGCTTATATCTTTCCTTTTCTCCTTTGCTTTTTGCTTCTCTTCTTTTCACAGCTATTTGTAAGGCCTCCTCAGACAACCATTTTGCATTTTTGCATTTCTTTTTCTTGGGAGGGTCTTGATCCCTGCCTCCTATACAATGTCATGAACCTTCATCCATAGTTCTTCAGGCATTCTGTCTACCAGATCTGATCCCTTGAATCTATTTCTCATTCCACTGTATAATCGTAAGGGATTTGACTTAGGTCATACCTGAATGGTCTAGTGGTTTTCCCTACTTTCTTTGATTTCAGTCTGAATTTGGCAATAAGGAGTTCATGATCTGAGCCACAGTTATTTCCCAGTCTTGTTTTGTCAGGGTTCTCACAAAATGTGGTCCACTGGAGAAGGGAATGGCAAAACACTTCAATATTCTTGCCTTGAGAACCCCATGAACAGTATGAAAAGGTAAAAACATAGGACACTGAAAGATGAACTCCCCAGGTTGACAGGTGCCCAGTATGCTACTGGAGCGCAGTGGAGAAATAACTCCAGAAAGAATGAAGAGAAGAAGCCAAAGCAAAAACAACATGCAACTGTGGATGTGACTGGTGGTGGAAGTACAGTCCAGTGCTGTAAGGAGCAATATTGCATAGGAACCTGGAATGTTAGGTCCATGAATCAAAGCAAATTTGAAGTGGTCAAATAGGAGATGGCAAGACTGAATGTTGACACTTTAGGAATCAGTGAACAAAGATCGACTGGAATGGGTGAGTTTAACACAGATGACCATTATATCTACTACTGTGGGCAAGAATCCCTTAGGAGAAATGGAGTAGCCATCATAGTCAACAGAAGAGTCCGAAATGCAATACTTGGATGCAATCTCAAAAATGACAGAATGATCTTCGCTCATTTCCAGGGAAACCATTCAATATCACAATGATTCAAGTCTATGCCCCTGCCAGTAATGCTGAAGAAGCTGAAGTTGAATGGTTCTATGAAGACCTGCAAGACCTTCTAGAACTAACACCCAGAAAAAGATGTCCATTTTTTTATAGGGGATTGGAATGCAAAAGTGGAAAGTCAAGAAATACCAGGAGCAAACAGGAAAATTTGGCCTTGGAGTACAGAATGAAGCAGGGCAAAGACTAATAGAGTTTTGCCAAGAGAACGCACTGATCATAGCAAACACCCTCTTTCAACGACACAAGGAAGCCTAATAGGATAATAATTATGGTAGGATAACAAGCCTCTCAGTGACATTTATATCCTATCCCCTGGAATATATGAGTATATCAGGATACTTGATAAGAGAGAATGAAGGTTGTTAACCAACTGCTTTTGTTTTTCAGGTTTTTTTGCTTGTTTGCTTGGGGATTTTGGCAGGGGGTCCGTACCACATAGCATGCAGGATCTTAGTTCCTCCATCAGGGATTGAGCCTGTGCCCCCAGTGGAAACACAGAGTCTTAGTCACTGGACTACCAGGGAAGTCCCATTAACCAACTGACTTTAAAAAAGAGAAACTCTACTGGATTATTCCGGTGGGCCCAGTGTAATCACAAGGGTATTAGATGGGGGAAGTGGGAGGCAGAAGAGTCAAAAACAAGCAGATGGCATCATATGGCCACTTTTGGCTTTGAAAATGGAGAAAGATTCTGAGCTAGAGAATGTAGGAAGCCTCTAGAGGCTCACAAAGGCAAAATAAAATACAGCTTCTCCCGCTAGAGCCTTCAGAGGGGAGCACTGCCCTGCCAGCACTGTGATTTTAGCCCAGTAAGGCCCATTTGGACTTCTAACTTTCAGAATTAAAAGATAGTAACTGTGTGCTATTTTAAGTCATTAAACTTGTGGTCATTTATTACAACAGCAGGAAATTAATATAATAAATTTTTATTGAAAGACAGCATACAATTAAAATTTAAAAGCATCAAGATTTTGTCTTCCACATATTAATACTATCTGAGCCACCGGGAATGGTAAAAAGTCTGCCTAAAATGCAGGAAACCCAGGAAGACCTCCCTGGAGAAGGGAATGTATTCTTGCCTAGAGAATTTCATGGACAGAGGCGCCTGACAGGCTATAGTCCATTGGATCACAAAGAGTCAGACACGACTGAGTGCCTAACACTTTCACATATTAACGTATATAACTCCTAGTTATCGAACATTCCAGCATCCTACAAATTTCCTTCCTGCAATTTCCCATATTATATACCACACCCCTTAGAGTAATCAATATTCTGACTTTTACAGTCATTCATCTTGCCTGACCATATCCTAAGGGAAAAGGCAGGCATTTTGAATATTTAGAGCAAATGAGAAGAGAATCCAGAGAAGATGCTTTTTCTAAGGGCCTAATTTTTGTGACTTAATAGTATGATTCCATAACACAAGATCGTTCTTTTCAGTGTGAACTTGAGATATTTTGTAGAAATCTTTGTGGCTTTAACATCTTGATCTTCAGATCATGTTCCTTTGAAGTGACTATCTCACATCACCCTGCTGATTTCTGCTTCTTCCTAGATAACTTTTATCGTTGGCTTTCATGTTCTTGGAGTTGCTATTGAAATACTTTTATTAGTCTCTTAGAATCCCACACCCTTTGGAACTCTTGTGATTTTTTTCACCCTATTACCAGATGTTTATCCCAGACAACATCGTGGCTGACCAACAATACACTCATGTGATGGGAGGACATGGGTATTTGTTTAAGTGGGAGGGATGTTTGAGAGGCGCATAGTTTTTTTAAACAGTCTGCTTTTCAGTAAAAATTTCTGTGCTGGATTGGTTTTCTGTCCAATAGAACCTTCTGGATTTGGTGATTGAAATTATTAGTGTTTGACTAAGGTGGACTCCCTATAGTTCACGAGTGTCGAGTTTAAGCAAGGGATGGTTAGAGGGGAGGGCTGAGATTTGTAAAATACATGGGATTAAATCCTCGTGTCCTTCATCCCAAGTGGAGGAGTATATTTATTTATTTTTTTTTTACTTTACAATATTGTATTGGTTTTGTCATACATCAACATGAATTCACCATGGGTGTACACGTGTTCCCCATCCTGAACCCCTCTCCCACCTCCCTCCCCATCTCATCCCTCTGGGTCATCCCAGTGCACCAGCCCCAAGTACCTTGTCTCATGCATTGAACCTGGACTGGCGATTCGTTTCACATATGATATTATACATGTTTCAATGCCATTCTCCCAAATCATCCCACCCTCACCCTCTCCCACAGAGTCCAAACAACTGTTCTATACATCTGTGTCTCTTTTGCTGTCTCACATACTAGGTTATCATTACCATCTTTCTAAATTCCATATATATGTGTTAGGATACTATATTGGTGTTTTTCTTTCATCCATTCAGTTTCATCCACCTCATTAGAACTGATTAAAATGTATTCTTTTTCATAGCTGAGTAATACTCCATTATGTATATGTACCACAGCTTTCTTATCCATTCGTCTGCTGATGGACATCTAGGTTGCTTCCATGCCCTGGCTATTATAAACAGTGCTGCAATGAATATTGGAGTACACGTGTCTCTTTCAATTCTGGTTTCTTCAGTGTAGACGCCCAACAGTGGGATTGCTGGGTCATATGGCAGTTCTATTTCCAGTTTTTTAAGGAATCTCTACACTGTTCTCCATAGTGGCTGTACTAGTTTGCATTCAAGTGGAGGAGTTTAGAGTTAAAATATTTGACTCTGAACAGAAAATATGTTGAAGGGAGCCAATAATGAGGCAAAAAAAAAAAAACAAACAGTTAGGAGATCTTGACAAATTCCAGACTTTCTTTTCCTATAGCTGAGGAGTATTCTGTCATGTGTGTGTGTGGACTAATTCACTTTGGTCATGTTTGACTCTTTGCCACCCCATGGACAGGCTCCTCTGTCCATGAAATTTTCCAGACAAGAATACCAGAATGGGTTGCTATGCCCTCCTCCAGAGGATCTTCCTGACCCAGGAACTGAGCTAGGTCCCTTTGTCTCCTGTATTGGCAGGTGGGTTCTTTACAACTAGGACTACTTGGGAAGACCCACATCTTCTTTATCCATTCATCTGCTGATAGACAGACCCACATCTTCTTTATCCATTCATCTGCCGATGGACATTTGGGTTCTTTCCAAGTAGTTGGCTATTGTAAATAGTGCTGCAAGGAACATTAAGGTGCATGTATTTTATTGAATTATGGTTTTCTTCACACACATCTGTATTTCCCACTTTCAAAACAAGTATACATTCTTGTTTAAAATCAGAAAAACATAGATATATTTAAAAGTAAAGTATGTTAATCTCTAAGAGATTAACAGATAACCATTACTGTATCTATTACTGTGGAAAAGAATCCCTTAGAAGAAATAGAGTAGTCCTCATAGTCAACAAAAGAGTCTGAAATACAGTACTTGGGTGCAATCTCAAAAATGACAGAATGATCTCTATTCATTTCCAAGGCAAACCAATCAATATCACAGTAATCCAAGTCTATGCCCTGAAGAAGCTAAAGTTGAATGGTTCTATGAAGACCTACAAGACCTTCTAGAACTAACATCGAAAAAAAAAATCTTTTTCATCATAGGGCACTAGAATGCAAAAGTTGGAAGTCAAGAGACACCTGGACTAACCAGCAAATTTGGCCTTGGAATACAAAATGAAACAGGGCAAAGGCTAACAATTTTTCCAAGAGAACACACTGGTCATAGTAAATGCCCTCTTCCAATAACACAAGAGAAGACTCTGCTCATGGACATTACCAGATGGTCAATACCAAAATCAGATTGATTATATTCTTTGGGCCCAAAGATGGAGAAGCTCTGTATAGTCAAGAAAAACAAGACTGAAAGCTGACTGTGGCTCAGATCATGAACTCCTTATTGCCAAATTCAGACTGAAATCAAAGAAAGTAGGGAAAACCACTAGACCATTCATGTATGACCTAAATCAAATCCCTTATGATTATACAGTGGAAGTGACAGATAGATTCAAGGGACTAGATCTGATAGACAGAGTGCCTGTAAAACTATGGACGGAGGTTTGTGACATTGTATAGGAAGCAGGAATCAGGACCATCTACAAGAAAAAGAAATGCAAAAAGGCAAAATGGTTGTCGGAGGAGGCCTTACAAATAGCTATGAAAGAAGAGAAGCAAAAGGCAAAGGAGAAAAAGGAAAGATATACCCGTTTAAACACAGAGTTCCAAAGAATAGCAAGGGGAAATAAGAAAGCATTCCTCAGCAATCAGTGCAAAGAAATAGAGGAAAACAACAAAATGGGAAAGACTAGAGATCTCGTCAAGAAAATTGGAGATACCAAGGGAACATTTCATGCAAAGATGGGCTCGATAAAGGACAGAAATTGTATGGACCTAACAGAAGCAGAAGATATTAAGAAGAGGTGGCAAGAATACACAGCAGAACTATACAAACAGATCTTCAAGACCAAGATAATCACGATGGTGTGATCACTCACCTAGAGCCAGACATCCTGGAATGCAAAGTCAAGTGGACCTTAGGAAGCATCATTATGAACAAAGCTAGTGGAGGTGATGGAATTCCAGTTGAGCTATTTCACATCTTAAAAGATGAAGCTCTGAGAGTGCTGCACTCAATATGCCAGCAAATTTGGAAAACTCAGCAGTGGCCACAGGACTGGAAAAGGCCAGTTTTCATTCCAGCCCAAAGAAGAAAATGTCAAAGAATTTTCAGCCTACTGCACAACTGCACTTATCTCACACGTTAGCAAAGTAATGCTCAAAATTCTCCAAGTTAGGCTTCAACAGGACGTGAACCGTGAACTTCCAGATGTTCAAGCTGGATTTAGAAAAGGCAGAAGAACCAGAGATCAAATTGCCAATATCTGTTGGATCATAGAAAAAGCAAGAGAGTTCCAGAAAAACATCTATTTCTGCTTATTGACTACGCCAAAGCCTTTGACTATGTGGATCACAACAAACTGTGAAAAATTCTGAAAGAGATGGGAATACCAGACCAGCTGACCTGCCTCCTGAGAAATCTGTGTGTAGGTCAGGAAGTAATAATTAGAACTGGATGTGGAACAGCAGACTGGTTCCAAATTGGGAAAGGAGTACGTCAAGGCTCACCCTGCTTATTAAACTTCTCTGCAGAGTATATCATGTGAAATGCTGGGCTGGATGAAGCACAAGCTGAAATTAAGATTGCTGGGAGAAATAACAATAACCTTAGATACACAGAGGATACCATCCTTATGGCAGAAAGTGAAGAGAAACTGAAGAGCCCCTTGATGAAAATGAAAGAGGAGAGTGAAAAGACTGGCTTAAAACTCAACATTCAAAAAATGAATATCATGGCATCCGGTCCCATCACTTCATGACAAGTACATGGGGAAACAATGGAAACAGTGAGAGACTTTATTTTATTGGGCTCTAAAATCACTCCACCTCATGCGAAGTGTTGACTCATTGGAAAAGACTCTGATGCTGGGAGGGATTGGGGGCAGGAGGAAAAGGGGACAACAGAGAATGAGATGGCTGGATGGCATCACCAACTCAATGGGTGTGAATTTGAGTGAATTCCAGGAGATGGTGATGGACAGGGAGGCCTGACATGCTGCGATTCATGGGGTGGCAAAGAGTCGGACAAAACTGAGCGAACTGAACTGAAAATCACTCCAGATGGTGACTGAAGCTTGCTACTTGGAAGATAAGACATGACCAACCTAGACAGCATATTAAAAGCAGAGACATTACTTTGCTGACAAAGATCCGTCCAGTCAAAGTTATGGTTTTTCCAGTAGTCATGTATGGATGTGAGAGTTGGACTATAAAGAAAGCTGAATGCTGAAGAATTGATGCTTTTGAACTGTGCTTTTGGAGAAGACTCTTGAAAGTCCCTTGGACTGCAAGGATATCAAACCAGTCAATCCTAAAGGAAACCAGTCCTGAATATTCATTGGAAGAACTGATGTTGAAGCTGAAACTTCAGCACGTTGGCCATCTGATGGGTGGAATTGACTCATTGGAAAAGATCCTGATGTTGGGAAAGACTGAAGATCTCATAAAAGAAGGGGATGGCAGAGGATGAGATGGTTGGACGGCATCACAAACTCAATGGACATGAGTTTGAGTAAGCTCTGAGAGTTGGTGATGGACAGGGAATCCTGCTGCAGTCCATGGGGTTGCAAAGAGTAGGACACGACTGAAGGACTGAACCTAAGAGAGATCTGATCTTCACTAGAAACACACAGGTCTTATTTTTAAAGATATTTAACCTTTGCAAGCTCATTCCTTAGAGCAGCTTATTACCAACTGTAGTGGAAACACTGTCAGACTCTATTTTGGGGGGGCTCCAAAATCACTGCAGATGGTGACTGCAGCCATGAAATTAAAAGATGCTTACTCCTTGGAAGAAAAGTTATGACCAATCTAGATAGCGTACTCAAAAGCAGAGACATTACTTTGCCAACAAAGGTCCATCTAATCAAGGCTATGGTTTTTCCTGTGGTCATGTATGGATGTGAGAGTTGGACTGTGAAGAAAGCTGAGTGCCAAAGAATTGATGCGTTTGAACTGTGGTGTTGGAGAAGACTCTTGAGAGTCCCTCGAACTGCAAGGAGATCCAACCAGTCCATTAGGAAGGACGTCAGCCCTGGGTGTCTTTTGGAAGGAATGATGCTAAAGCTGAAACTCCAGTACTTTGGCCACCTCATGCAAAGGGTTGACTCATTGGAAAGACTCTGATGCTGGGAGGGATTGGGGTAGGAGGAGAAGGGGATAACAGAGGATGAGACGGCTGGATGGCATCATCAACTCAATGGACATAAGTTTGAGTGAACTCCGGGAGATGGTGATGGACAGGGAGGCCTGG
>SJYX01002372.1:393582-431564 GCA_006410675.1 Oreotragus oreotragus | reverse complement strand
GAAAGTGAAAAGTGAAAGTGAAGTAGCTCAGTCATGTCTGACTCTCAGGGACCCCATGGACTGCAGCCCACCAGGCTCCTCCATCCATGGGATTTTCCAGGCAAGAGTACTGGAGTGGGGTGCCATTGCCTTCTCTGCAGGGATGATAACCTGAAAGTAAATACAAAAAAAATTTTTTTTTGTTTTTTTGTGTAACAAAAATTTTTGTCATTTTCAAATAACAATATTTTTATTGTTTATAACAGTAAAATAAACAGCATTTTACTGTTAATAAGGATGCTACCAAGAGCGGGTCTTTCTGGAGACAGACCAAGAAGATGGGGAGAACTTGCATGGGAGAGATACTCACCATCAGATTCTGCTCATCTCCTAACCCAAACCCATCTTCCATCCCTCCTCCACTCCTCTCGCTGGGCCCTCTGGACCTTAACCTTGCCGGGACCACACTCCTAAGAGACGACCCAGGAGTTCTGGGCTTCTTTGGTGAATCAGGAGAATAGGGATGAAAACGCTCTTTTGGCTTGATTTGTAGCAATAGCCCATTTCCATGGTGTAAGTATCCTTACCTAGGCTTGTTTCAAGTTATAGGTGGTTTAACAACCAGCTTGCAACATGCCTAAAAATGAAACAATTGATTCTTGCAAGCTGGTACAAACCATTCCAGCAGCAGACCACTGGATACAGAGTCTGGTGGTCTCCAAACCAGATGGCATGAAGGGGATGTGAGAGCAGAGCCTGGAGGCGAGGGAGGGCGGCTTGGAGGTCCTAAAAGAATGACGGGCAGCTGCCTTTGCACCACTCTCACGGGGTCTGGAGAAGCGGGCTGTGTTTTTTAACCAAATTTTAATATGAATTTTACTGTTTTTTTGTGATGAGTCACCCAGGTGCCTCTTCCTGGAAGGACCCTCATCCCAGCTGCTGGGGTTATAAGGTCAGCTGACTCCACCCAACTCAGGACTACTCTCTGGGGACAATCCCAGTTCACGCACAGCCCACGGGCGGCTCACGCACAGCCCATGGGAGCCCCCCCCNGATGAGTCACCCAGGTGCCTCTTCCTGGAA
Organism: Oreotragus oreotragus; assembly: GCA_006410675.1. Classification (NCBI taxonomy): domain Eukaryota; kingdom Metazoa; phylum Chordata; class Mammalia; order Artiodactyla; family Bovidae; genus Oreotragus; species Oreotragus oreotragus. The sequence continues at coordinate 430,502 of SJYX01002372.1, read as the reverse complement.
GGACCCTCATCCCAGCTGCTGGGGTTATAAGGTCAGCTGACTCCACCCAACTCAGGACTACTCTCTGGGGACAATCCCAGTTCACGCACAGCCCACGGGCGGCTCACGCACAGCCCATGGGAGCCCCCCCCTGGTCTGCACCGCAGTTTCTCCCTCCCTTTGCCCTGCGCGGCCCTCTCCTCCCATCCATAGGTATCAATCCCAAGGCCAGTCCCTAAAACACATCTAACTCCATCTCAGACCCTGCTTCCCAAAGAACCCAACTGGCAATCCACACCCCACAGGGATGAATTCGAAAGGGTCAGTTTGATAAGGTGGAAAGGTGCCCATATGAATTTGCCACTTTGATAGCCGGTGGGGTTGAACCTTTTTTATAGGCATTGACTGAATTACTTCCTTTGTGGACTGCCTTTTTGAATTGCTTTGTTCGCTTGTTTTTCTGTTAAGGTGTTTGTCTTTCTTTCTTTCTTTCTTTCTTTATTGATGAGAGTGCCTACGTGTGTTACCATCATAAAGATATGCATCTTTGCTTTCTGTGTGTGTTTCACAAAATGTTCTCAGGCTTCCCAGTCTGTGATATGTGTCTCTTTTGTGGTTAAGACTTGGTCTCACTGCCCTACCACCTCCTAACTGTGTAACTTTGGGCTCATCCTTTATCTACCGGAGCCTTTGTTTTTCATCTGTGGTTGTGTATTTGCTCCCTTGTGTCTGACTCTTTGCAGCCTCATGGACTCTTTGCAGCCCTCCAGGCTCCTCTGCCCATGGAATTTTCCAGGCAAGAATACTGGAGTGGGGTGCCATTTCCTACTCCCAGGGAATCTTCCTGACCCAGGGGTCAAACTCCTATCTCTTGTTATCTCCTGTGTTGGCAAGTGGGTTCCTTACCACTAGTGCCACCTGGGAAGCCCCTTTTCATCTACAACTGGGGGAAATATTAACACTCTCTAGGCTTGTTATGAGGATTGTATGAGTTAACAGCATGCTTATAACTGTGCCTGGAATATAATATATATGAGATAATTATTTGCTTTTTATTAGTATGTATATTATTTTTTCTTATTAGCCACACAAAGGTCACATAAATTTTTTATTGAAGTATAGCTGATTCACAACATTATGTTAATTTCTGCTGTGTAGCAAACTGACTGAGATATCTATCTACTTATATATATACACACACAGGTGTACATGTGCTTTTATATTATTTTCCATTATGGTTTATCCCAGGATATTGAATATAGTTTCCTGTGACACACGGTAAGACCATGTTTTTTATCCATTCTCTATATAATAGTTTGCATGTACTAACCCCAAACTCCCAGTCCACCCCTCCCCCACTCCCGCCCCCTTGGCAACCACAAGCCTGTTCTCGATGTCTGTGATCTGTTTCTGTTTTGTAGACAGGTTCGTTTGTGGCATATTTTAGATTCTGCTAATAAGTGATCGCATATGACATTTGTCCTAGTTCTGACTTACTTCACTTAGCATGATAAGCTCTAGGCTCATCCGTGTTGCACAGATGGCATTGTTCCACGCTTTTTTATGGCTGCTGCTGCTGCTGCTAAGCCGCTTCGGTCGTGTCCGACTCTGTGCGACCCCAGAGACGGCAGCCCACCAGGCTCCCCCGTCCCTGGGATTCTCCAGGCAAGAATGCTGGAATGGGCTGCCATTTCCTTCTCCAATGCATGAAAGTGCAAAGTGAAAGTGAAGTCGCTCAGTCGTGTCTGACTCTTGGCGACCCCATGGACTGCAGCTCCCCAGGCTCCCCCGTCCCTGGGATTCTCCAGGCAAGAGTACTGGAGTGGGCTGCCATTTCCTTCTCCAATGCATGAAAGTGCAAAGTGAAAGTGAAGTCGCTCAGTCGTGTCTGACTCTTGGCGACCCCATGGACTGCAGCTCCCCAGGCTCCCCCGTCCCTGGGATTCTCCAGGCAAGAGTACTGGAGTGGGCTGCCATTTCCTTCTCCAATGCATGAAAGTGCAAAGTGAAAGTGAAGTCGCTCAGTCGTGTCTGACTCTTGGCGACCCCATGGACTGCAGCTCCCCAGGCTCCCCCGTCCCTGGGATTCTCCAGGCAAGAGTACTGGAGTGGGCTGCCATTTCCTTCTCCAATGCATGAAAGTGCAAAGTGAAAGTGAAGTCGCTCAGTCGTGTCTGACTCTTGGCGACCCCATGGACTGCAGCTCCCCAGGCTCCCCCGTCCCTGGGATTCTCCAGGCAAGAGTACTGGAGTGGGCTGCCATTTCCTTCTCCAATGCATGAAAGTGCAAAGTGAAAGTGAAGTCGCTCAGTCGTGTCTGACTCTTGGCGACCCCATGGACTGCAGCTCCCCAGGCTCCCCCGTCCCTGGGATTCTCCAGGCAAGAGTACTGGAGTGGGCTGCCATTTCCTTCTCCAATGCATGAAAGTGCAAAGTGAAAGTGAAGTCGCTCAGTCGTGTCTGACTCTTGGTGACCCCATGGACTGCAGCCCCCCAGGCTCCCCCGTCCCCGGGGCTCTCATGGACTGCAGCCCCCCAGGCTCCCCCGTCCCCGGGGCTCTCCAGGCGCGAGTGCTGGAGGGGTGTCATCACCTGCGTAGTATGCGACTGTGTATCTGTGCCACATCCTCTTTATCCGTTCCTCTGCTGATGGACAGCTGGCTTGTTTCTGTGTCTTAGCCATCGTGAACAGTGCTGTTATGAACATAGGGGGTGCGTGTCTCTATTTGAATCATGTGGTAGCTCTCTTTTTCGTTTTCTGAGAAAACACACTGTGGTTCATAAAGGCTGCTCCAACTTACATTCCCACCACGGTGCGGGAGGGCTCCCTTTTATCCACACCCTTTACAGACCTTGTTTTTGTAGACTTTTTGAAGAGGGTCACTCTGACTGGCGTGAGGTATGCCTCATTATAGTTTTGATTTGCGTTTCTCTAATAATCAGTGCTGTTGAGCATTTTTTCATGTGCCTATCAGCCCTATGCAGAGGTTAAATTTTATGTAGTAAGAGATGTCTTTTACGGGTTTTGCCCTTAAAAGTGATATTCAGGAAAAACTTTATTGTAAGATTGTATAAATATCTACCACAATTTTCTTAGTTGTACTTTATAGCTTTGTTAAAATTACAGATAATATATATATTATATATTGTACCTATTCATATGCATTTGAATCTTTTGCTCATCCAGGACCCAGAATGTGTTTTGATGTGAGATTTAAGATTGTGTGCAGACACACAGTGCCTGCACATCCAGTGTTCCTTTAAGGAGCTGTATTAGAGTTCTCCAGAGGAACAGAGCCAATAGGATGTTTGTGTATGTCAAAGGGGATTTCTCATGAGGACTTGGTTCGCTCACTTTTGGAGGCTGGGGAACCCCACAATATGCTAGAGGCCCAGGAGAGCTTGTGGTGCAGTTCAATCTGAGTCTGAACACCCGAGAACCAGGAAGCTGATGGTGTGAATCCCAGCCTGAGGGCAGGAGGAGATGGCAGGAATCAACAGTGAAGCAGGAAAAAAAAAGAGGAGAAATCCCTCCTCCACCCACCTTCTCTTCTATTCAGGCCTTCAATAGACTGAATGATGCCCACCCACATCGAGGGCAGCTTCTCTACCAAGTTCGCTGATTCAAATACTAATCTCACCCAGAAACATCTTCACATACACGCTCGGAAACGATGTTTAATCTGGGCACCTTCTGCACCAGTCAAGTTGACCCAGAATTAACCGTCACAAGTCCATTCTTTGTCAACCTGGCACCACACAAACCTCCTAAAACCCTACTTTATCTCCAGATAAGTTAGAACAAGGTCGTAATTCTGCCTAACGATATAACTATCTTGTGTACAACAGAAAAACACCACCTCTTTCCCTAGAAGTGGAGGTAAGGTCCTTAACTGATGTATCCTCTTTCCTCAATGTCCTGTTACGAACATACTCTGATGTAAAATGAACAATATTTAACTACTATAATGCAAAGTCAATATGTCTTATATGATAAGGGAATTAGAGAGGGAAGAACACACACACATATTCACAGCAAAATAGGGAGGACGTGCTTGTGGCAATAGCACTCCTTGTCTCTGTCATGGGTCATGTGATCATAGCTGGTATTCACAATGACCTCCTTCCACGACCTGTTCTTTTATCTCTTTGCCTTCTGTAAGCCCCTTAGCTGGTTGTGGTTCTTTATATGGTGGGGTGACCAAACCTTCATTCCTAAAGGGTCTGGGCCACTGGTGGTCCTGCCTGGATGGGGGCCATTTCAGTTTTTCGTAAACACTAAACTCAGAGACCTTCTAAGGTGCCTCTTGTTTCCCAGACACACTCTGGTCCACTAGCACCACCGGGGAAGCCCCTCAGTCAGCATAATGTCATCAGTATACTGGACCAGGCTGATGCCTGCGGACGAAAAAGTGGCTGAGGCCCCTGTGAACTGAATGATGGCCCATGCGGGAGAGCTGATTCACCCCCGAGGAAGGGCAGTGCGGCGTGCATGGTCTTGCCAGCTGACGGCATCTGGCTTCTGCTAAGCCTCATGGACAGAGATGAGGGGAAAGACGTTTGCCAGAGCAGTAGCTGCATGCCAGGTGCCAGGGGAAGTGTCAGTTTGCTCAAGCAACGACGCCACATCTGGCGCAGCAGCTGTAATTGGAGTTACCACCTGATTAAGCCAGTGACAATTCTCGGTCATTCTCAAGATCCACTTGTCTTCGCACAGGCCAAACAGATGAGCTAATGGGGATGCGGTGGGCATCGCCCGCTGGCGTTGTTCAGGTCTTTGATGATGGCATACATCTCCGCATCCCTCCAGGGTTCCCTGCTGTCCTGGATAGAGTATGTTCTAGGGGCTTCCACTTGACCCTTCCCACCGTCAGAGCCGTTACTCCACGGACGAGAGGACCAATGTGGAACTCTGCCTGCTGCTGAATGTGTGTTTTCCAGTTATGCACAGAATGGGAAAATGACCACGAGACAGGCTTGGGGACCCACTGTGAGACAGACTTGAGCTAAAGCTCCATTGAACACCTGGCCTCCATAAACCCTAGTCTGACTGGAGAGCCATGGTGACATCTGAGGTCTCCTGGAATCAGTCTAGAACCAGTGTCCAGTAGCCTCAAAAGGTCCAATCTTCCCCTTTTCCCCAGGGTGCAGTGGTCTAGGGATGGAAGGAAGGACGGAGAAAACCTAACCTGATACATTTTGGTAATGTGCTGGGACCTGGCCTCCGCTTCATTCAGGGGTCCCAGGTCTGTAAACTGTCCCAAGTCTGGGAATCCACCAAGGGGCCGTGACTCTGCGGTCAGTCACGTGTTCCCTTGACCCAGAAATGCTCTGTTTATAGAGACCAAGTAAGAACTGAGCATGCTTCCTGCCTGTTTCCCTTCTAGAAACATCACGATCCTACACCTCCCAAGACTGCTGTTGCCAGTGGCCCCGTCCCCAGGGCAGCCCACTGCTGACCCATGCCTCCATAGAGTTTTTACATAAGTAAAAGACCAAAGGCTTGACTTCTTATTACAGTATATGGTCTGAAATTGTACCCAGTATATGGCAGACAGCTGAAAGGAGAAATTTTTCTTTAAGAGGCTATAAAGACTCAACAACTCATTTTCTGTTTATCATAGACAATATCATGGAAGGCATATTGAAGATATTCTAAGACAGAAAGGATGTCATGACTCTAGGTATTAATTCTGCAGTCAAGAGTTTGCCCTCACAAAAACTGTTTAAGTTTTCCACAAAACTAGATTTCAGATCTCTTGGGTGGATATATGCAGTGCATCAGAAAAAGCAACTAGTTCATGATAAGCTGGATTCTTCAGGATCATCGCCCGGAGGTCTGCACGAGTCAGACCATCGTCACTGCAGCTTTGACTCTGCATCCACCGCCTCCTGCCTTTGGTGGGTGAGTGCCACTTGGCCCCTGGAATCCCATGGCCCAATCCTCCCCTTGCATTTAGATTTCCCACCTCAGTGACCCCAGTTCCCCGGAGGTCTGATCTACAGAGTAGGGCAATCACAGAGCCCAGCTGGGATGGCTGGACTCCCGTCAGCAAATGATTCCTCACAGTCTTGGTGAAAGGTGCCTTCTGGACCCTCCCATTGCAGGTGAGTAGATCTTCAATGATAAAGCCACTCTAACCTCCCGGTCTCCCTAGGCCTTTGAGCCCCTCTGTGTACATTCAAGCTAGGAATGGTGCAGTTCACTCAGGTTGGACCACCTTTGGGTCCATGTTGGAGCCATCGGAGCCCTTTCTAACTTTCCAAGCTGCTCTATGAATGTAGAATTTCTGCATAGTGAGTCCACGTCAAAAAAAGTCAGCCTAACCAACCCATGTTTCTTCCCCCATACCCCATACCCCTAGTGTTGATTCCCACACATGTCTCCTGGTTTCTGTCTGTGAGTTAGGAAACTCACATAGTTCTCTTGCAAACGGGCTCCCCTTCCTGAGCCATGCTTTGTACTTCACTTTAGGGTCCTCCTGGGACTAGATTCTAGTCATGGGCTTACCTGGTGGTTCAGATGGTAAAGAATCTGCTGGCAATGAGAGAGACCCGGGTTCGATCCCTGGGTAGGGAAGATCCCCCGGAGGAGGGCGTGGCCACCCACTCTAGTATGCTTATCTGGAGAATCCCGTGGGCAGAGGAGCCTGGCAGGGGTCCATGGGGTCGATATGACTGAGAGCCAACAACAACAAAAAACAGGTCTAGAAGCAAAGAGGGGTGATGAGACGGGTCCTGAGGAGAGTCAGCCTTGTCCTGCGTGACAGCTGCCTCCGGAAGCCAGCAGTTTTCATCTCCTCAGGCCGAGGCAGAAAGTCGGATTCCTACCCCGGAGCGGCCAGCAACCCTGCCAGGTGGGCAGACCCTGCTACGGGAAGAGAAGACCGCCAGAATCTGAGGCTGCGTGTTCCCAGTTCATCAGGGTCTCTCCTCACCCCCTCATGCCCCACGGTCAACACCTCCACTTCATTGCTTTTCTGGAAAACAGTTAAGAATATATCTAGGGACTTCCTTGGTCCTCCAGCGGTTAAGAATCCGCCTGCCAATGCAGGGAACATGGGTGTGATCCCTGGTCAGGAAAGGTTTCATCTGCCTCAGAGGAACTAAGCCTGTTTGCTGATCCCTTGTCCTAGAGACCGCGCTCTGCAGCGAGAGAAGCGACTGCAGTGAGAGGCCGGTGCCGCGACTGGAGAAAGCCGGCGCACGGCAGCCGACACCCAGCGCCGCCGGAAGAAAGAACGCGTGCTCTCTTGCTCAGCCGTGTCCGACTCTCCTGAACCTCTGGACTGTAGCCCCCCAGGCTCCTCCGTCCCCGGGATTCTCCAGGCAAGAACACTGGAGTGCGTTGCCGTTTCCTCCTCCAGGGGGTCTTCCCCACCCAGGGATGGAAGCTGCGTCTCCTGTGTCATCTGCCTTGCAGGCATATTCTTTACCGCTGAGCCATCCGGGAAGCCCAAATGTGTCTTTATTTACTAAAACAGTGTGCAATATTAAAATATGTTAATGCATATAATGATCTGCAATTGCCATCTAAAACAATTATGTAACTCAAGCTCTACATTTAATATTAAGTTTTTTGTTTTGTTTTTAAAACATTTTACTTTATACTGGGGCTTTCCAGGTGGTTCTGTGATAAAGAATCCTCCTGCCCATGTAAGAGCTGCAGGAGTCACGAGTTCAATCCCTGGGTCAGGGAAGATCCCCTGGAGAAGGAAGGGGCAGCCCATTCCAGTATTCTTGCCTGGAAAATCCCATGGATAGAGAAACATGGCGGGCTATAGTCTATGGGGTCACAGAGAGTCAGACGCGACTGAGCATGCCCACGCACAGGCACGTATTTGGTTAACAACGTCATGTTAATTTTCGGTGTGCCATACGGTTTTAATGTCTGGACTTTTAACAGGAGCTGCCCTTTGAGGCTGAGGGTTCAGTTTGCATTGTAATTCAGCTAATCACAGGATGAACTGTTTGACTGTCAGCAGTTGCAGCCCGGGAGCTCTGCAGATGACCATCTCCTGCAGGGCACACGGGGAAGCTCTTGGGTCATTTTTGTGCATTGTATGATGCCCACCTCCCACTGGTGAGGGACATTGGCTTGACAGAGTCCACTGATTCAAGGGGTAATCTTATCCAGAAACACCCTCCTAGACACACTGGAAAGGGTTTTTGGTCTGGGTACCTCATGGCCAATCATGGTGACACATAAAATTAACCCTCACAGAATCTCACTGGTCCCCCTATTATTTAAACTTTTAAATCACCCTTTTATTTGAGGACAGCTTCAGAATTATGATGAAGATCACCCAGAGAGCACTTGTAAACTCTACATGGTGTCTCTTACTCTTAACACCTGATATCAGCGGTGACATTTGTCACAATAATTGAATCTATACTGGCATATCATTTTTCACAAAGTTGCATACTTTATTCAGATTCCCTTAGTTTTCCGCATTCCAAGATCCCTCCCAGGACACCACATCGCTTTCAGTTGTCACGGCAACCTGAGTTCCTCTTGGCTGTGTCAGTTTTTTAGACTTTCCTTGTTTGTACGACCTTGATACTTGAGGATGACTCGGTGGTGTTTCATAAGATGTCAACCAGGATTTGAGAGATGTTTTTCTTGTGATTACACCTGGGTTATGGGATTTGGGATGTGGCTTCCCAGATGGCGCTAGTGGTAAAGAACCCGGCCGCCAAAGCAGGACACGTAGAGCCGTGGGTTCGATCCCTGGGTCGGGAAGATCCCCTGGAGGAGGAAATGGCAACCCACTCCAGGATTCTTGCCTGGAGAATCCTGTGGACAGAGGAGCCTGCCGGGCTACAGTCCACAGAGTCACAAAGAGTTGGACACGACTGAAGTGACTTAGCATAGCATTAGCATGGGATTTGGGAGGGACGACCACAGAGGTAAAATTTCATTTCCGTCACATTGTACCGCAGGCACTTGCTGTCAGCATCCCAGCTGACGTGGACACTTATAACCCGACTGGAGAAACCTGACCCAAAAAAAAGTTACTTCCGCTTCCCACACTGGGGTCTCTGGAAGGAAGTCACTGTGAAGCTGACCCCTGAGGAGGAGGGAGCTGTGCCCATCTCCTCGAGGGCAGAGCAGCTACATAAACTGTCTAGAATCCTTCTGTGTGAGAGATTCGTCCCTTTCCTCACATTTATTTATTTATTCCATCACTTATTTCTATGACTATGGACTCCTGCATCTTTATGTTCTACTTTGGGTTGTAGGCTAAGACTAGGTTATTTTCTTGCTCAGTTTGTTCCAGTTTGGGCCATTAGGCACTCTTCCAGTTGGCTCCCAGGTCCCTTTGTGATCACTTGGTGTTGTTCAAGTCAGTCACTAAGTCGAGTCCGACTCTTGGCAGCCTCATGGACTGCAGCACGCCAGGTTTCCCTGTTCTTCACTATCTCCTGGAGCTTGCTCAAACTCACGTCCATTGAGTCAGAGATGCCATCCAACCATCTCATCCTCTGTTGGCCCTTTCTCCTCCCGCCTTCAATCTTTCCCAGCATCAGGGTCTTTTCCAATGAGTCAGCTCTTTGTATCAGATGGCCAAAGTATTGGCGCTTCAGCTTTAGCATCAGTCCTTCCAATGAATATTCAGGGTTGATTTCCTTTACGACTGACTGGTTTGATCTCGCAGTCCAAGGGACTCTCAAGAGTCTTCTTCAACACCACATTTCAAAAGCACCACAATCTGAAAACACAATTCTGTGATCACTTTGGGGTTCTTTTTTTTTGAGATGCTCACCCCCACCCCGAGTGTGGTCTTGGCCACTGAGCCCCTCAGCACCTTGACCTCCTGCAGGAGGTACTTTTTTCCACAGAAGATGCCAAGGCGGGCAGAGAGCTAGTCTGGCATGGCCACGGCCCCCCATGCTAGTGAGGAATTACCCCAGACAGAGCCTCTTTGGGGAGAGCGGAGCCAGGTGAGGCAGATGCAGAAAGTGGGAAAGAAAGAAACAGCCAGAGAGAAAAAACTCTTGAGTCCTGTAGTGCCTGGGTCTCGGTCTGCTCAGTTATCAACCTAAGACCTTTTCGTTTAGAGTGGTTTAATTTGAGTTTCTGTGACTTGTAACAAAATGACTTAATAGACAAGGCTTTGTTATGGGCTCTATTTTAGCTGCTTGGGCTGCCATAAAAAGAAAAAAAAAAAAACCCCACAGGATGAGTAGCTTAAAGAGAGAAATTTTATTTTCTCACGGTTCTGGAGGGTGGAAATCCGAGGTCAAGGTGCTGCCAGGGCTGGTTTCTGGTTTGGAGACACTGCCTTCCTGCTCTGTCCTCACAGAGCCTTTTTCTGAGTGTGTGTGAAAAGAGAGACAGACAGACAGACAGACAGGAGAGTGAGAGGTCTCTGTGTCTCGGATTAGGACCTTTCTCGTATGTAATGCAGGAGACGGGGGTTTGATCCCTGGGTCGGGAGGATCCACTGGAGGAGGAAATGGCAACCCACTCCAGGATTCTTGCCTGGGCAATCCCATGGACAGAGGAGCCTAGTGGGCTACAGTCCACGGGGTCACAAAGAGCCGGACACGCCTGAGCGCCTGAGCACCCACATCTCATGGCCTCACGTATCCTTAATTACCTCTGTACATGGTCAGCTCCAGACAGAGTCACATGGGGCTTAGGCATTCAGCATATGAATTTGGGGGAGCATAGTTCAGTCCTTAACAGATTGATCTGTGTCTCCACAAATTCCCAGGCCAAAGCCTTAACCTCCAGGGCCTCAGAATGTAACCTTATTTAGAAATAGAGTCTTTTCAGAGGTAACTAAGTTAAGGTGGGGCCATTAGGGCGGGCCCTGAGCTGACATGACCAAGGTCTTTATGAGAAGAAGGGATCTGAATACAGACGCACACCACGGGCAGACTGGAGTCCTGCTGCCGCGGCCGAGGAAGCGCCAGCAGCTGGGAGAGGCGCCTGGACCGGAGCCCTGCTGCCACCTTGATTCCGGGGTCCCGACCTCCAGAGCTGTGGACAGTGCGTTCTGTTCTAAGCCCCTGTGTTAGTGTGCTCAGGTTCCCAGGACAAAATGCCATTGCCTGGGGGGCTGAAACAGCGCGTATTTCTTTCTCGAAGTTCTGGAGACTGGAAGGCCCAGATCAAGGTGTTGGCAAGGCTGGGCTCTCCCGGGACCTCTCTCCTTGGCTTGTAGATGGCCATCCTCTCTCCGTGTCTTTCTACCGTCTCCTCTTTGTACTTAGCATCCCTGCTGTCTCTTCATGGGTCAAATCCCCTCTAGTTATCAGGACACCAGGCACACGGATGAGGGCCCACCCACGTGGCCTCACTGAACCTNGCAAAGAGTTGGACACGACTTAAGGACTAAATAGCAACAAGTCTGCAGCGGAGAGAAGGCCTGTGAGCAAGAAATAGGAGAAGCCTTATGTGAGGCAAAAAGATGGGGCGAGGCCAAGAGAAAAGTAAGTGAACAGGGCCAAGAGTGATACAACCTTTGGCTTTTGTGGCATAACCCAAATACGACTGAAATCCACTTGGCGTAGCCTCAGCACATACATTTTGATTCAAAGAACCACACTCTGCTGAAATATATAAATGAAATCAGCTCCAACTTTTACTTAGGGGAAAATTGCCAAGAAAGTGTAGAGAGAACGACACTTTGAATGCACAGAAATCATGCTAGGTCCTTTCTCTGCCTCTGTCACTCTCAATATTCACCCCAGAATTGCAGTTGGCCCCAGAAACCTCCTTGCCCTCCATCTCAGCTCCCGGTCCAGCCCTCTCCGTGACCAAGTCCGGCTCCTCTCTCTCCTTCCCTGCCCCTCCTCCCTTTCGTCTCCAGTGGTCCTTCTCATGAATAATCTGGTCCTTTCCAACGTAAACCCCACGTCTTGGCTCAACCAGTTGTGTCTCTGTCCCACCCGCTGATTCCATTTCACATCGCACACTCTGAGCTGACAAAGCTAGAACCTCGGGAGAGGCAGGAGGGCTTCCGGAAAGGTTGTGACCACAAAACATTAATGATGTTCTTCCCCGCCACAGTAGAATAAAGTCTCTATTCCCTCCCTGGATTTCAAGTATCTTAAAATATCTGATTTCAAAAGGAGGAGAAGGAAGAGTCCTTTGGAAAGACAGAAATACTAGTGAGAAGAGAAATCCCTTTCTTTGACTGGGAATTTCAGCCAAGTGAGCTTAAAAGCCAGGATTCTTCTTAACCGTCCATGCCACAAGATGTAAACGAATCTATTTACTCAGCAAAATATTTCCTTATTACATTTTGAGTAATTTCCCATTGAAAACAAACAGTGCATGTCAAAAAGCGCCAAAGTCCCTCAGGCCCTTGAGGCTAGAACGGCCAGTCATCTTTCCTCTTCTTTCAAGGGAGAAAGTCAGGCAAGTTTATTTTTACTTTTGTCTTTCTATTTTGACATTCAGAATGCCACTACTCAACTGAGCTTTGAAAAAGACAAACAAAAGCAGCAACTACCTTAGTTTAGAATGACTACAGAACTTCTGAGCTGAGCAGAATCTTCGTGGGCACCTCATCGGATCGTGGTTTGTTTTACTGCTTGGGTAACATGAGTAGTCACAGGGACCAGCTTTGACACAGAGCACCCAGTTTTCCAGAAATCTTCATTAATTAACCACTGAAAAAGAAATAAAATCATTTTCCTGTCCTTTTTCTCATGATCATCAACACAATTCACTGGACAATCTACTCCTTCTCTGCTGATATAAAATGCCGCTTTTGTCATCTGTGAAGTTTTCATATTTAATCCTACTCTGTTATACTGATTTGTCCTTTCTGGCAGCAGAGCCTCACTCTTTTAATTTCTGCAAATTTATGATTAATTTTAATAGCTTACATGATAAGTAAGGTATTGTCTTTTATATTTATTATTCTGGATGAAATTTAGGATCACCTGACTGATTTTGTTAAAGGCGATTAGGATTTATGCATTAAATTGTTATTGTTGGTCAGTCACTAAGTCATGGACTGTAGCCCAGCAGGCTCCTCCGTCCTCTGCTATCTCCTGGAGTTTGCTCACCTTCATGTCCATTGAGTCAGTGAAATAAGTAAGGTATTGTCTTTTATATTTATTATTCTGGATGAAATTTAGGATCACCTGACTGATTTTGTTAAAGGCGATTAGGATTTATGCATTAAATTGTTATTGTTGGTCAGTCACTAAGTCATGGACTGTAGCCCAGCAGGCTCCTCCGTCCTCTGCTATCTCCTGGAGTTTGCTCACCTTCATGTCCATTGAGTCAGTGATGCTATCTAACCATCTCATCCTCTGCTGCCCCCTTCTCCTGCCATCAGTCTTTTCCTAGCCTTAGGGTCTTTTCCAGTGAGCTGGCTCTTCGCATCAAATGGCCATAGTATTGGAGCTTCAGCTTCAGCAATGGTCCTTCCAATGCATTAGATTGTTGTTCACTTGCTAAGTTGTGTCCAACNTTTATTCCATCACTTATTTCTATGACTATGGACTCCTGCATCTTTATGTTCTACTTTGGGTTGTAGGCTAAGACTAGGTTATTTTCTTGCTCAGTTTGTTCCAGTTTGGGCCATTAGGCACTCTTCCAGTTGGCTCCCAGGTCCCTTTGTGATCACTTGGTGTTGTTCAAGTCAGTCACTAAGTCGAGTCCGACTCTTGGCAGCCTCATGGACTGCAGCACGCCAGGTTTCCCTGTTCTTCACCATCTCCTGGAGCTTGCTCAAACTCACGTCCATTGAGTCAGAGATGCCATCCAACCATCTCATCCTCTGTTGGCCCTTTCTCCTCCCGCCTTCAATCTTTCCCAGCATCAGGGTCTTTTCCAATGAGTCAGCTCTTTGTATCAGATGGCCAAAGTATTGGCGCTTCAGCTTTAGCATCAGTCCTTCCAATGAATATTCAGGGTTGATTTCCTTTACGACTGACTGGTTTGATCTCGCAGTCCAAGGGACTCTCAAGAGTCTTCTTCAACACCACATTTCAAAAGCACCACAATCTGAAAACACAATTCTGTGATCACTTTGGGGTTTTTTTTTTTTTGAGATGCTCACCCCCACCCCGAGTGTGGTCTTGGCCACTGAGCCCCTCAGCACCTTGACCTCCTGCAGGAGGTACTTTTTTCCACAGAAGATGCCAAGGCGGGCAGAGAGCTAGCCTGGCATGGCCACGGCCCCCCATGCTAGTGAGGAATTACCCCAGACAGAGCCTCTTTGGGGAGAGTGGAGCCAGGTGAGGCAGATGCAGAAAGTGGGAAAGAAAGAAACAGCCAGAGAGAAAAAACTCTTGAGTCCTGTAGTGCCTGGGTCTCGGTCTGCTCAGTTATCAACCTAAGACCTTTTCGTTTAGAGTGGTTTGAGTTTCTGTGACTTGTAACAAAATGACTTAATAGACAAGGCTTTGTTATGGGCTCTATTTTAGCTGCTTGGGCTGCCATAAAAAGGAAAAAAAAAAAAAAACCCACAGGATGAGTGGCTTAAAGAGAGAAATTTTATTTTCTCACGGTTCTGGAGGGTGGAAATCCGAGGTCAAGGTGCTGCCAGGGCTGGTTTCTGGTTTGGAGACACTGCCTTCCTGCTCTGTCCTCACAGAGCCTTTTTCTGAGTGTGTGTGAAAAGAGAGACAGACAGACAGACAGACAGGAGAGTGAGAGGTCTCTGTGTCTCGGATTAGGACCTTTCTCGTATGTAATGCAGGAGACGGGGATTTGATCCCTGGGTCAGGAGGATCCACTGGAGGAGGAAATGGCAACCCACTCCAGGATTCTTGCCTGGGAAATCCCATGGACAGAGGAGCCTGGTGGGCTACAGTCCACGGGGTCACAAAGAGCCGGACACGCCTGAGCGTCTGAGCACCCACATCTCATGGCCTCACGTATCCTTAATTACCTCTGTACATGGTCAGTTCCAGACAGAGTCACATGGGGATTAGGCATTCAGCATATGAATTTGGGGGAGCATAGTTCAGTCCTTAACAGATTGATCTGTGTCTCCACAAATTTCCAGGCCAAAGCCTTAACCTCCAGGGCCTCAGAATGTAACCTTATTTAGAAATAGGGTCTTTTCAGAGGTAACTAAGTTAAGGTGGGGCCATTAGGGTGGGCCCTGAGCTGACATGACCAAGGTCTTTATGAGAAGAAGGGATCTGAATACAGACGCACACCACAGGCAGACTGGAGTCCTGCTGCCACGGCCGAGGAAGCGCCAGCAGCTGGGAGAGGCGCCTGGACCGGAGCCCTGCTGCCACCTTGATTCCGGGGTCCCGACCTCCAGAGCTGTGGACAGTGCGTTCTGTTCTAAGCCCCTGTGTTAGTGCGCTCAGGTTCCCAGGACAAAATGCCATTGCCTGGGGGGCNGGGATCTGAATACAGACGCACACCACAGGCAGACTGGAGTCCTGCTGCCACGGCCGAGGAAGCGCCAGCAGCTGGGAGAGGCGCCTGGACCGGAGCCCTGCTGCCACCTTGATTCCGGGGTCCCGACCTCCAGAGCTGTGGACAGTGCGTTCTGTTCTAAGCCCCTGTGTTAGTGCGCTCAGGTTCCCAGGACAAAATGCCATTGCCTGGGGGGCTGAAACAGCGCGTATTTCTTTCTCGAAGTTCTGGAGACTGGAGGGCCCAGATCAAGGTGTTGGCAAGGCTGGGCTCTCCCGGGACTTCTCTCCTTGGCTTGTAGATGGCCATCCTCTCTCCGTGTCTTTCCACCGTCTCCTCTTTGTACTTAGCATCCCTGCTGTCTCTTCATGGGCCAAATCCCCTCTAGTTATCAGGACACCAGGCACACGGATGAGGGCCCACCCACGTGGCCTCACTGAACCNTCTCCTTGGCTTGTAGATGGCCATCCTCTCTCCGTGTCTTTCCACCGTCTCCTCTTTGTACTTAGCATCCCTGCTGTCTCTTCATGGGCCAAATCCCCTCTAGTTATCAGGACACCAGGCACACGGATGAGGGCCCACCCACGTGGCCTCACTGAACCTTAATCCCCTCTTTAAAGGGGCTTCCCAGGTGGCTCAGTGGTAAAGAAGCTGCCTGCCGGTGCAGGAGCCAGAAGAGGCGAGGGTTCGATCCCTGGGTCACGAAGATCCCCTGGAGGAAGAAACGGCAACCCGCTCCAGTATTCTTGCTGGTATAATCCCACGGATAGAAGAGCCTGGTGGGCTACAGTCCATGCAGGTGTGGAGAGTCGGACATGACCGAGGGGCTGAGCACACACACTTCTTTAAAAGCTCTGTCATCAAACAGTTCCTGAACTCCTGGGGTGAGGGCTTCACCAGATGAACCTCAGGGGGCATGGTTCAGTCCATCCAGCGTAGCGCTCAGCAGTGGCCACGGCAGCCCTAGGAAACCAACAGGGTCTCTGACTTACCTGTATCTAAGTGGCCACTGGCCTCAGCTCTGCACAGTCTCAGCAGAGCTCTCAGGACCTCTAGGCGGCTGCCCAGCTGTCCCCCCATCTCCACGGGCCCCCCTCCTTCCCCACTTCTCTCTTCGCCCTGGTCACACAGCAGCCCTCCCAGACTGGTCCACTCACATATGCCTGCACATCCCCGATTCTACTGCGTCATCGGTGGACGCTTCATCCTGGAAGCGGCGGTGCAGCACCTGCAGACCAGCTGTGCGCCCAGAGCTCACGGTCAGAGGGGGACGTCCGGCCAGTGAAGAACAGACGGCAGGCAGTGTTGTAACCGCTGGGGGGTGGGGTGGAGGGCCGCACCCCCACTTCCTCCGCGTCCCTCCCCTGCAACCACAGGAGGCACCTTCTCCTAATTGGCACTGAGACTCCCTGTAGGCCAACCAAGTGGGGTGGGGGCCGGGCAGCATTCTGGAATTCGAGGGAGGTGTCCCAGGAGGGAACGCTGGGCTGCGTCTTGGGCAGAGTCTCATTTTGAGAGGACTGTCTGGTGGAGGGGCGGGGGATGGGGAGCTCACCGGGGATGCAGGGAGGAGGGATGGTGGGAGAACTGGGATGGATGAGGGCTGTGGAAGGTCGGAGCAGAAATGTACAGGTGTGAAGGAGAAAGCCGCTCAGTCGTGTCCGACTCTTGTGACCCCGTGGACTGTAGCCCGCCAGGCTCCTCTGTTCATGGGGTTCTCCAGGCACGTTGCCATTCCCTTCTTCAGGGGATCTTCCTGACCCAGGGATGGAACCAAGGTCTCCTGCGTTGTGGGCAGATTCTTTGCTGTCTGAGCCACCAGTACAGGGATGAGCTGAGCTGAAATAGCACGGTGGGAACAGAATGGAGCACTGGGTCCAGCAGGGGAGACCCTGGGGGTGGAGGGCCTGGGTATGGGGAGAGGGGTGACTCTGTTAGCGGTTCCACCCAGCCTGTTAGAAATTCTATATTCCGTGGCTCAAAAGGTGGAGAGGACCACAGCATTGGGGTAACTTTGCATGAGAAGGACAGACCGTGGCCAGCTCCTAGGTGGAGGCCTGGAGCCCTGGGGACCAGCTCAGAGGGGCCTGTCCTGACCTGAGGGAGAGCCAGGGCCCTCTCCCTNTGTGAGAAGGACAAACCGTGGCCAGCTCCTAGGTGGAAGCCTGGAGCCCTGGGGACCAGCTCAGAGGGGCCTGTCCTGACCTGAGGGAGAGCCAGGGCCCTCTCCCTAGCCAGCCCCATTCCCAGAGGCTCCGCCCCGCTGCCCCACACCCAGATCCCCTGGCCCCCATCCTGGGCTTTTCGCCAGGGGCGGCTCCACTTCCTGCAGCCACCCTTGGGTCACTGTGACCTGGGGGAGTGCATCTGTCAAGCTGAGCCTCCTCGGGGATGAAGAGTCTCGGGCTGATGGGCGGTGACCACCTCCAGCCCCTGTGAGGCCAGCACTGGCCAGGCCTGGGCCGGACAGGGCGCATCTGCTGGAGCTGCTGGTGGCATCTCAGCTCTGGAAGCTGAGGAAGGAAGTGACCTTGTCAGGGACCGCCACCGGAAGGTTAAGTCATCGACACTGACCCTGTTTCTGCAGAGTCAGGGTTCTGGGGAAGGCAAACTCTGAGAACTGGACCCAATCAGCTCCAATCCTCACTGGCTTTCCCAGGCAGGCTCTGGAAGACCCAAAGAGAGCAAGGCAAGTAGCCCCTCCCATCCTAGCTAAGCAAGATCCTCCTGAAGCCCCTGTTTCTCCAGGCAGCCCGGCCCTCCCCACCTTAATATCATGCTTCCTTAACTCATCAGTCAGCCAGAAAACAAGGTCAAGATCCTCCTTACTGTGTGTATGTGTATGGGGTGGTATCACACTCATATAGCACGCAAGGCCTTAGAACTCTCCAGAACAGTGCCCTCCAATACAAACAGAATGACAGCCACATACGTACTTTTTATTTATTTATTTGGCTGCATCGGCCTGTGGCACACAGGCTCAGGAGTTGTGGTACACATATGGGATCTTAGTTCCGCAACCAAGGATCAAATCTGTGTCTCCTGCACTGGGAGGCAGATTTCTTAACCATTGGACCACCAGGGAAGTCCCCACATATAATTTAAAATGTTCTAGTTCAGTTCAGCTCAGTTCACTCACTCAGTCTTGTCTAACTCTTTGCGACCCCATGGACTGCTGCACGTCAGGCCTCCCTGTCCATTACCAACTCCCAGAATTTACCCAAACTCATGTCCATTGAGTTGGTGATGCCATCCAGCTATCTCGTCCTCTGTCGTCCCCTTCTCCTCCTGCCCTCAATCTTTCCCAGCAACAGGGTCTTTTCAAATGAGTCAGCTCTTCGCATCAGGTGGCCAAAGAATTGGAGTTTCAGCTTCAACATCAGTCCTTCCAATGAATACCCAGGACTGATCTCCTTTAGGATGGACTGGTTGGTGTTCTAGTAGCCACATCGAAAAAGTAAAATGAAATGGCTGACGCTGGTTTTAATATATATTTGATTTAACTGATACATCTGAAGCATCATTTCAACACGCAATCAGTATAACATTTACTAATGAGATAC
The DNA here is from genome assembly GCA_006410675.1 of Oreotragus oreotragus. Lineage (NCBI taxonomy): Eukaryota > Metazoa > Chordata > Mammalia > Artiodactyla > Bovidae > Oreotragus > Oreotragus oreotragus. The sequence goes on along the minus strand of SJYX01002372.1, from coordinate 411,611 downwards.
TCTGCATTTTTTTCCCCACAGCCACAAAATTAAAAGACACTTGTTCCTTGGAAGGAAAGCTATGACAAACCTGGACATCACTTTGCCAACAAAGTTCTGTACAGTCAAAGCTATGATTTTTCCAGTAGTCATGTATGGATGTGAGAGTTGAACCATAAAGAAAGACCAAAGAATTGATGTTTTTGTATGATGGTGCCGGAGAAGACTCTTGAGAATCCCTTGGACTGTAAGGAGATCAAACCAGTCAATCCTAAAGGAAATCCGTCCTGAATATTCACTGGAAGGACTGATGCTGAAGCTGAAACTCCAATACTTTGGCCACCTGTTGCGAAGAATGAACTCATTGGAAAAGACCTCGATGCTGGGAAAGATTGAAGGCGGGAGAATGGGACGACAGAGGAAGAGATGGTTGGATGGCATCACCAACTCAATGGACAGGAGTTTGTGCAAATTCTGGGAGATGGTGAAGGACAGGGAAGCCTGGCGTGCAACCACGGGGTTGCAAGGAGTCGGACACGACTGAGCAACTGAACAACAACTGTCTTTACTTCCCAGGGTGTGCTTTGCACTTACAGCTCAGCTCAGCTCAGACTGGCCCGGTACCTGCACAGGGACAGCACAGTTCTGCATGGTTCTGGGAGAGGAAGAGGGTTACTAAGAACATCCAGGAGGCAGTAGGCGGCTGACCCCAAACCAGAACTTTCTCAGCCCCACAAGTGGCACCTGGGGATCCCCAGCAGCTTCTCACGGGCTTGTTCAAAGAGGACGGAAGGAAACGGGGTGTGAGACTGCGGTGGGGCTGTGCTGAAGCCAGCAGCTCCCAGCCTTGCACCTCTCCCTGTCCGCTTGCACGTCTGGGCTGCAGGAGGGGCCACCCCAGACACGATGGGAGCTTCTGGCAAATGCCTGTTGAGTGTCTTCTAAGCCCCGGCTTCTGCTGCCAGGCTGCTAGCCCTCCTCTAACGGAGGTGTGCCTCCCGTCTGAGCCTGGGCACCGAGCCGAGGCTGGGCTTCACCCTACTTGGTTCCTTCCTTCCTTCATCCCCGGGCTTCCCTGGAGGCTCAGCCGGTAGAGTCTGCCTGCAACGCGGGAGTCCTGGGTTCGTTCCCTGGGTTGGGAAGATCCCCTGGAGAAGGAAAGGGGAGAACCCCATGGACAGAGGAGCCTGGCGGACTCCAGTGCATGGGGTCGAAAGAGCTGGACACGACTGAATGACTGTGTGCGTTCATCTCTCCCCCCACTCCTCCCTTCCTTTCTTCTTTCTGGAAATTTCAAGTGAAGACCCAAAGGCAGGGGCATTCGTCTGTGCAGAAAATGCTCAAAAGAGCCAGGAGGGGTGGGGGCAAGAAGAGAAATGAGGGGCATTGATTCATGCAGGGGAGAGGGGCGTGCAGCCTGGGAGCGAGGAGGGTAATTGACATTCTCCACGGCTTGGCCAGGTCAGCCTCACGGCGAGAAGAAATTCAGTCAAAGACCCTCCTCCTGCGTCACAGGTGAAACCAGTGTGGGCGGCTGCCCGCCTAGCAGGCGACCAGACGGGGCTCCCAGGCAGGGGCCAGGCCACTTCCTCTTCTGAGAGGAGTGAGGAGATGGACGTGCAGCCCCAGGGGAACGTGATGTGTGGGATTCCAGGTCTAACAATCTGGAGAAGGGAGGCTGCGGGGGTCAGGGCCTCTGGGCATCCCTTTGAGGCAGCTCATTAAGACCCCAGCAAAAGCCAAGGGAGGCATTTCCTGGGTGCTGGGAGTCTGCGTCCCTCCCCTTTGTCAGTGCGTGTGCAGAACCCCAGGCTGACTGGCCTCCAGCCCAGCCTCCTGGGGGACGCTAGAGTCCTGCTTCCTTTTCGTTGTGGCGGCTTTTTGATTGGCTGCGTACACATTTAAATACTTTGGGAATTTATATTTTATTCTGGGAATTCCCTGGTGGTCCAGTGGTTAGGACTTAGCGCGTTCACTGCCGTGGCCCTCATTCTTAGAAACTAAGATCTCACAAGCGGCACGGCACGCCTGAAAACTTTTTGTTGTTGCTGTTATTTTATTTTATACCCATCCCTGGAGGCTCAGTTAGTAAAGAGTCTGCCTGCAGTGCAGGAGAGCATGGGTTGGGGAAATCCTGGAGAAGGAAATGGCAGCCCCTCCAGCATTCTTACATGGGCAATCCCACGGACAGAGGAGCTTGGCGGGCTACAGCCCATGGGGTTGCGAGAGTTGTACACGACTTAGTGACTAAATCTACCTACTCCCATCCTGGGGGCCCAGGGGCAGGCCCTGATGGCCTTTCCATTCAGTGACTGGATGAGCTGTTAAGAGGCTGGGGGAGCTGGTGGGGAGAGGGCCTGTCCCAGCCCCACTCTTGATGCCCCAAGCTGGCACAAGAGGTGACTCCAGGCAGGCACAGGAGGTGGCTCTAGGTTCTTTGTGCTAAAAATAATGTAATCAAAACAGCAAGACATAAAATGAAATAAAATATAATGTACTGTTATATTTAAAATAAAATGACAAATAATTAGACAAAGCAAGGCACTAGCCTCCCAGACAGACATCCTGTGCCTGGGGAGGTGCAGCCAGGAAACCCAGGAAGAACAGCCCCGGGGAGACTGACAAGCCTGCCGCTCCAGGGCCCCGCGTCCTCTCCGACACTGGCCTCGCAGGGCGGTTGAAAGACTGAGTGGGCTCCCACCATTCTCCAGGGCAGAGCACCCCTACTTGTCCTAGTGAGGCTGAGCAGGTGGGCTCTGGGCTCCCCGACCCTTTCAGCCAGAACAGCTTTGCTTCGGTCTTTTGTGTGTGGGTCCCACCTAAGACGTTTGGGCAGGGGCTAGCGGGTGGGGAGCAGGGAATAGATCGTCTTGATCCCAGCTCAGCTCTGAGCCTACTTCCTCCCCAGCGCCTCCGGTGGGGGAACAAACTCAGGTTGCATTGACGGAAGTGAGCTTCTGATTGCGCTAGAGTTCGTGGCGGGCACGGCCGACGGGCGTGGCCGGCCGCAGTACTCGGTGGTCTGTGAGCGGGCGTGGTAGCCACGGCTCGTGTGGTTTGTGGGCGTGGCAGGCACCGTTCGCGGTGGGCGTGGTCTGGCGGCCCAGTCCCGTATAAAAGGCCCCACATTTCCCCCACCTTCTGGATCTTGTGCTGGTAGGTGGAAGGGTCTCCAGTGCTGGCCTGGGTTAGAGGCAGGCCCTAGGTGGCCGGGTCCATCCGGCTGCGGGAACTGGGGCAGCGCATCCTTTCTCTCCCACTCAGCCCTCTGCAGTACCCTCAGGTGCTTGAGCTAGGGTAGTGGAGACTGTCAGTGGGGGCCCATGTCAGATCACAGGGTCGGGGAGACCCCACTTCAATAAAGGCAGGACCCAAGGCTGGGCTGTTTGGTGAGTGGTACTGCTTGTATTTCAATCTCCAAGCCCCTTTCTCCTCCAGGACTGTGGTCTGTGGCATCTAAGATCTGGGGTTCTGGGAGTCTAAGTGTAGATGGCACGAGACTGACCTTCCCCAGTTAAGTCCCTGCTGTTTGGTCTCCAGCCAGGGGATCGAGCTGGAGTTTATTTTTTTTTGGGGGGGTGGGGGGCTCCTGCCCCCACCGGTGTCTCCAGTGCATGCTTTCGGCTTCTTCTCCCCATTGGTCCCTGTCTTTATCCACACTCACCCCTTGGAGGTCTCACCCATCTGCCTGGATTGACACCTCCCGCCCACCCCCAGCTGTTGCTCCGTGTGCCAGGGGAAGTGGCGGACTCCTCAGCCCCAAACTCAGCTCTCCTCTGAGATTCTTCGTAGGTTCCCTCCTCTCTGTCAGTGAAGAGCAATGGGTGGCAACCCCACCCTTCCACGTGTTCAGGCCCAAACCCCAGAGTCAACCCTGCCTCTATTCTCACGCCCCATGTGGAAGTCACCAGGAAACCCACTGGACCCTCTTTCAAAATAGATCCAGAATCTGACCACGACTCCCCACCTGTGCAGCCATCGTCCCGGCCAGGATCCCAGCAGCAGCCCCCTCCCTGGGGTCCCAGCCTCTTCCTTCGCCCCTCCACCCTCACTCTACAGTGGTGGTGGGTATTCAGTGACCAGGTAAGGGGAGAGACAACTTTGACCCTTCATCTTCGTGTTGAGCTGAAACTGAGGACCATCTCAGGAGACTAGAAGAGAGTTAACAAGGTCTAGAGTTGGAACCCATGGACTCTGGATCAGGTGCATCAGGAGGCGGGTGGGGAGGGGGACAAAGCAAGAGAGGACAGGCCTCAGAAGGAGGTCATCTGGGTTCTGGGAGCAGGACATCAGCCTTGGAGAACCTGGCCTAAGTTTAGAAACAGGAGTCGGTCCTGCAGGCAAAACAGGGATGGGGAACAGAAGGACGAGATCTTGTTCGCTCCAGCCTTTGTATGTCCACCCTGCAGGCAGGGGCAGAAGGAGACTTGGCGAGCAGGGGACCTCAGGGCCCTGGGAACAGAGCGGGAGGAGCATGAGGGAAGCCCAGGGCTGCAGGAAGAAAGGGAGGGGGAGCCCGGTTTCCCCTGGGAGGTTCAAGAGAAGGTCAGGAGCTGAGGACCAGCCACGTTGTGGGGAGTTGCCAGTACACTGAGGGTCACTTCCCCAACTGTGATGAGCTTGGGAGCAGCCTCATCCATGAAGGAATATTCTAGAAGAAGAGATGGCAACAGCTTCAGGCCCAGGGCAGACCGGGGGCATAGCAGGCTACTGGCTCAGGGACCATGAGGTCTAGAACTTTCCTGGGATACTTTCCTGCTGTGTGTGTATATGTGTGTGGCAGCCTGTGCATAGGGCAAAGGGTGCCTGTCTTGCTGATCGTTGAACCCAGGGTAGGCAAGGCAGGCGCGGGGAAGCTGGAAGAAAATGCGAGGAGCCACAGGACCTGCAGACATGCTTTATTCACTAATGGCTGATGCCGCAGCGAGGCAGACATGCTTTATGCTCCCGTGACCGACACAGTCGCAAGGGCTGTTTCAGGTGATGCTTACATAGGTATACAGAACAAAGGTGGCCTGGGGCCAAGCGAGTATATCATGATGCCTGTGCACATTGCTGTAAGTGATCTCAGCCATTACATAACCATGCAAAGTCACTGTTTACAGAATTGGGGCAGGGGCAAGAGCGAGAGAGCCTGACCATTGGATCTTGGCTAATGGCTATTTCTCTACAGTGTCAAAGGGGAAATAGAAACAAAGATTTCTCAAATGCCCAGGACTCTAAAGGAAGAAGACTTCATTAGTTGTATGAGGTGCAGAAAATCTGATTCAGCCTTGCTTAAGTGAAAAGGAAATCAATGTGTCAGTTCACAAAAGCTGGAAGAGTCTAGACTGGCTTCAGGTGCAACATGACTGGGACTCCAGCGAGCTCGGCTGGATTCTCAGCTGGCTGTCTTTAGGCCACTTGAGTGTGTCCTGTAGCTTCAGGCTCTTACACACTGAAGCCCAGGGCCCTGTGCCTCTTCTTTTCACAAGCCGACAGAATGTTCTGGATCGTTGTCCCCGTTCATTACCATCTTGTAGTCTTGGGGCGGGGGTGGCGTTCAGCACAGGCATGGCCGAGAGGGAGGTTCCTCCAGGGAAAGTGGGGTCCCATTGCTGGGAGAATGGATACCACGACACAAAAGCACCAGACACGCCCATCAGAGGATGTGAGGTAAGTCTAGACACCAGGGACCACCCCATCACGGTGAGGAGGAGTGTATGAATCCTCTTTTCAGGGAGAAGCAGCCATACGAAGGAGGCTCCCCTGAGAATGTGTGAAGCAGAGAGAGGCCCACAGCTTTTCTTCTGAGTTTTAAGCTTCAGGTGCGAACTAGGAACAACTGGCATCTTAGTGCATACAAGCGCAGGGGCTCCTTCCTCCTGGCTCCCTTTCTGCCCAGCTGCACCCGGTTCCTCCCTACTGTGGGCGTGGGCACGGGGTGACTATCTTTCCCTGGGCTGACATGGGGTGGGGGGCCTGTCTGGACCATCCTGGCCACTCTGGGGACCGGTGTGAATCTTGAGGCTGGATTAGCTCCTCCTGTGGAAGTGATGGGGCTTACCTGGTAGCTCAGCTGAGGCTCCGCCTGGTTAGTGAGGGATAACCCAGCCCAGCTCCCACTGGCCCCGCCACTCAGAGCCTGACAGATGTCTGCCAGACGGGGGTGGGGGCGTGGGGGGCTTTGAAACTTCACTTTCTGTGGGAGACATTATGCTTTCTAACTTCTTTATGGTAACTGAGTAAGGAGAGGGGCTTCACAGGGGTTCATCCTGCATCGTTTTGGCCCTGGGACTGTCTGGGCTGGGCTGTCCCCGGGACCCTCCGGTGAGCTTGCCTGGCCCCAGACAGGGTCATTCTGATGGGGGGAGGGTTAAGATTGGGAACTGGGTTTTGGTGTGAGTTACAGGGAAGACAACAGACTCAGTCTTCTCTTTGGTTCCAGAAGAATACCAAGGAATTTGGGTAAATGTAGGGGGAGGTACAGATAAGAGGGTGGGAAGGGTCCTTCCTCTTGGAGAGGGTCAGCCACACTCTAAGCTGACTCCGTGCTCTTCAAATAAACACAGAGGGCAGTCAGAATACATTAAAAAAAATGAGAAAATGCTTCTGGTTTCTGGTTTGGCATGTAAGACGCATGAAGTTGCTGCTCTGTCTTAATAACAATTAAAAAACTGCAAAAACCGCAAAAGCGATGATACTTCAATCTGTAAGAGCAATGAGGTCACAGGGCAAGCCACTGACAGGTAAGTACAGAGGAGCACAACCTCCCAGAGCAGAAACCCATGAGCAGGCGCCACTGGGTAGGAAAACCCAGACGGGAGTTGATGAATTGCTGGAGGCTCAGTGTGGACAAATCTGAGACCTGAAGATTCCAGATAACCCAGTCCTCGAAGGACCTCATGCTTTGTGAGTTTTACCTCCAGGAGCTTGACCAGGTTCCCACAGTGAATACTGGGGAACAATCCCCTCACCATACTGGCAGGAGGGGAGGGAGGTGAACCATCCTGAAATATTCAGAGGCTGGCTTCTTCAGGGGGGTCTGCCCTCAGGAGAAATGGTTAACCAGAGCCTAACCTGCTGGGGTTTGATCAGAGTGTAAGTGACCTGGGGGAGGGAAAACACCCAGTTCCAGCCCACTCTAGCTATCCTGTCCCACTTAAGGGGGGAGAGAGGGGAAAACTGAGAAACACTCCTGAAGTTCACAGTCCAGAGCACAGGCTCACTGAGACTGCCTAGGCTGTAGAACTCTTCCCCTCCCTGAACCTCACGACTGCATTATTAGAGTTCCTGAGAAAGTTTACAACTTTACAGAAGTTCCTTTTACCCAGGACNGGGGGGAGAGAGGGGAAAACTGAGAAACACTCCTGAAGTTCACAGTCCAGAGCACAGGCTCACTGAGACTGCCTAGGCTGTAGAACTCTTCCCCTCCCTGAACCTCACGACTGCATTATTAGAGTTCCTGAGAAAGTTTACAACTTTACAGAAGTTCCTTTTACCCAGGACATTATGTCCTGCTCTCAGACACATGGGGCTTCCCTGGTGGCTCAGTGGTAAAGAATCGGCCTGCCAGGCAGGAGGCGTGGGTTCAATCCCTGGGTCGAAGATCCCCTGGAGAAGGGAATGGCAACCGACTCCAGGATTCTTGCCTTGGAAGTCCCATGGACGGAGGAGCCTGGCAGGCTATAGTCCATGGCGTCACAAAAGAGTTGGACAAGTCTTAGCGCCTAAACAGCAATAACAGTCAAACACACAGATTCACACATCAGAATCTGATTTAGCTATGGCAGGGAGGTTGAAACGATCAGGAATTTAAGACAACCATGATTAGTATGCCAGGGCTCTCGTGGATAAAGTTGACGGCATGCCAGGACAGAGGTGCGGTGTAAGCAGGAAGATGGAAATAACAAAGGAAAGGAACCAAGAAGAAGTGCTACAGATCAAGCACACGCAGAAATGCAGACTGTCTTTAAAGGGCTGATTAGTAGACTAGACACGGCCGAGGAAAGAATCTCTGAACCGCAGCATGCCAGGCCCCTCTGTCCTCCTCTCTTTCCTGGAGTTTGCCCAAGTTCATGTCTATTGAATTGTGATGCCATCCAACCATCTCATCCTCTGTTGCCCCTTTCTCCTTCTGCCTTCAATCTTTCCCATCATCAGGGTCTTTTCCAGTGAGTCAGCTCTTTGGATCAGGTGGCCAAAGTACTGGAGTTTTAGCTTCAGCATCAGTCCTTCCAGTGAATATTCAGGGTTGATTTCCTTTAGGATTGACTGGTTTGATTTTCTTGCAGTCCAAGGGACTTCCAAGAGTCTTTTCCAACACCACTGTTTGAAAGCATCAGTTCTTTGACGCTTAGCCTTCTTTATGGTCCAACTCTCACATCCATACATGACTACTGGAAAAACCATAGCTTCAACTAGACGGGCTTTTGTTGGCAAAGTGATGACTCTGCTTTTTAATACACTGTCTAGGTTTGCAATGGCACCCCACTCCAGGACTCTTGCCTGGAAAATCCCATGGACAGAGGAGCCTGGTGGGCTGCAGTCCATGGGGTCGCTGTGATGCCATCCAACCATCTCATCCTCTGTTGCCCCTTTCTCCTTCTGCCTTCAATCTTTCCCATCATCAGGGTCTTTTCCAGTGAGTCAGCTCTTTGGATCAGGTGGCCAAAGTACTGGAGTTTTAGCTTCAGCATCAGTCCTTCCAGTGAATATTCAGGGTTGATTTCCTTTAGGATTGACTGGTTTGATTTTCTTGCAGTCCAAGGGACTTCCAAGAGTCTTTTCCAACACCACTGTTTGAAAGCATCAGTTCTTTGACGCTTAGCCTTCTTTATGGTCCAACTCTCACATCCATACATGACTACTGGAAAAACCATAGCTTCAACTAGACGGGCTTTTGTTGGCAAAGTGATGACTCTGCTTTTTAATACACTGTCTAGGTTTGCAATGGCACCCCACTCCAGGACTCTTGCCTGGAAAATCCCATGGACAGAGGAGCCTGGTGGGCTGCAGTCCATGGGGTCGCGAAGAGTCGGACATGACTGAGCATCTTCACTTTCACTTTTCACTTTCATTCATTGGAGAAGGAAATGGCAATCCACTCCATGTTCTTGCCTGGAGAATCCCAGGGGTGGCGGAGCCTGGTGGGCTGCCGTCTATGGGGTCACACAGAGTCGGGCACGACTGAAGTGACTTAGCAGCAGCAGCAGGGTTGTCTTCCAAGCTTTTCTTCCAAGGAGCAAGTGTACTTTAATTTCATGGCTGTAGTCACTGTCCACAGTGATTCTGGAGCTCCAGAAAATGAAATCTGTAACTATTTCCACTTTTTCCCCATCTGTTTGCCATGAAGTGATGAGAATGGATGCCATGATCTTTGTTTTTTGAATGCTGAGTTTTAAGCCACCTTTTTCACTCTCTTCTTTCACCTTCATCAAGAGGCTCTTTAGTTCCTCTTCACTTTCTGCCATTAGAGTGGTATCATCCGCACATCTGAGGTTGTTGATATTTCTCCTGTCAATCTTGATTTCAGCTTGTGATTCATCCAGTGTGGCATTTTCACATGGTATACTTTGCACAGAAGTCAAGTAAGCAGGGTGGCAATATACAGCCTTGACGTACTCCTTTCCCAATTTGGAACCAGTCTGTTGTTCCGTGTCTGGTTCTGACTGTTGTTTCTTGACCTGCATATAGGCTTCTCAGGAGGCAGGTCAGGTGGTCTGGTATTCCACCTCTTTAAGAATTTTCCACAGTTTGTTGTGATCCACACAGTCAAAGGCTTACCCCAATGTTCACAGCAGCATTCTTTACAATAGCTAGATTTGAAGCTACCCAAGGACCCATCACCAGAGGAATGGATAAAGAAGATGTTTCATATATATACATAAATGAATATATATTTAATGTATGTATATATAATATTTGCACACACCATGGAATATTACTCATCCATAAAAAGAAAGAAACGTTGCCATTTTCAGCAATGTAGATGGATCTAAGAAGTATTATATTTAGTAAAAATGTCAAAGATGGGCAAATACTGCATGGTATCACTTATATGTGGAATCAAAAACACAATACAAATGAAGTACAAGCAAAACAGAAACAGACCCACAGATATGGAAAACAAACCAGTGGCTATTCGTGGGAAGAGGAAAGGGGGAAAGAGGAAATTCCAGGGACAGACTAAGAGACACAAACTACTATGTATAAAATAGACAAGCAACAAGGATATATTGCGTAGCACAGGGAATTATAGCCATTATTTTGTGATAACTTTTAATGGAATATAATCTGTAAAAATACTGAATCACAATGCTAGATACCTGAAACTAATATAATATTGCAAGTCAACTACACTTCAAAAAAAAGACATTTCAAGAGAATGAAAAGACAAGCCACAGACTTGGAGAAAATATTTACAAAATATACATATAATAAAGGATTATTATCCAAAATATACAAATAACTCTTAAAACTCAAAAGAAGACAGACAACCCAATTAAAAATGGGCCAAAGATCTTAGCAGACACCTTGTCAGAGAAGATATACAGATGGCAAATAAGCTTATGAAAAGTTGCTTTATGTCATCTGTCATTCAGTTCAGTTCAGTTCAGTCGCTCAGTCGTGTCCGACTCTTTGTGACCCCATGAATCGCAGCATCACCATGGAATATTACTCATCCATAAAAAGAAAGAAACGTTGCCATTTTCAGCAATGTAGATGGATCTAGGAAGTATTATATTTAGTAAAAATGTCAGACAAAGATTGGCAAATACTGCATGGTATCACTTATATGTGAAATCAAAAAAAACAATACAAATGAAGTACAAGCAAAACAGAAACAGACCCACAGATATGGAAAACAAACCAGTGGTTATTCGTGGGAAGAGGAAAGGGGGAAAGGGGAAATTCCAGGTATAGATTAAGAGACACAAACTACTATGTATAAAATAGACGAGCAACAAGGATATATTGCATAGCACAGGGAATTATAGCCATTTGTGATAACTTTTAATGGAATATAATCTGTAAAAATACTGAATCACAGTGCTAGATACCTGAAACTAACATAATATTGCAAATCAACTACACTTCAAAAAAAAGACATTTTCAAGAGAATGAAAAGACAAGCCACAGACTTGGAGAAAACATTTACAAAATATACATATAATAAAGGATTATTATCCAATTATAATCTGTAAAAATACTGAATCACAGTGCTAGATACCTGAAACTAACATAATATTGCAAATCAACTACACTTCAAAAAAAAGACATTTTCAAGAGAATGAAAAGACAAGCCACAGACTTGGAGAAAACATTTACAAAATATACATATAATAAAGGATTATTATCCAAAATATACAAAGAACTCTTAAAACTCAAAAGAAGACAGACAACCTAATTAAAAATGGGCCAAAGATTTTAGCAGACACTTTGTCAGAGAAGATATACAGATGGCAAATAAGCTTATGAAAAGTTGCTTTATGTCATCCGTCATTCAGTTCAGTTCAGTTCAGTCACTCAGTCGTGTCCAACTCTTTGAGACCCCATGAATCGCAGCATGCCAGGCCTCCCTGTCCATCACCAGCTCCCGGAGTTCACTCAGAGTCACGTCCATCGAGTCCGTGATGCCATTAGGGAAATGCAAATTTAACCAGCAGTGAACTAGCACTACAAATGTATTAGAATGGCCAAAACCCCAGACTCTGACAACAACCAGTGCTGGTGAGGATGGAGAGCCCTGGTAGCTCCTGCTCGCTGCTGGCGAGAATGCAAAATGCTGCCATTGCTTTGGAAGGCGCTGGTAGCTTCTTACAAAACATACTCTCATCATATTATCCAGCATTTGTGACCCCTGGTATTTAACCCCAAAGAACTGAAAACTTAGGTCCACACAAAAACCTACACGCAGATATTTAAAATAGCTTTATCCATAATTGCCAAAACTTGGAAGGAGCCAAGGTATCCTGCAGGAGGTGAATGAACAAATAAATTGGGTACATCCAGACAACAGAATATCATTCAGTGCTGATAAGAAATGAGCTATGAGGCCATGAAAAGACATGGAGGAAACTTACATTTATCTTACTAAGTGAAAGTGCTACGTGAAAGAAATCAATCTGGAAAAGCTACATCCTGTATGATTCCAACTAGAGGACATCCTGGAGAAGGCAAAATGATAGAGAAAGTAAAAACGTCAGTGGTTGCCATGAATCGGGATGGGGAGAGAGGGATGCAGAGGCGAGCATAGAGGATCTTCAGGGAAGTGAAAATACTCTGGATCATATTATAATGGTGGGTAAATATCACGTAAGTTTCCCAAAGTCACAGAATGCACAGGGCCAAGAGTGAGTCCTGATGTAAATTACAGATCTGGGGAGGTTAACTCATGAATGTGCCACTCTGGTGGTGGATGTTGATAACGGGGGTGCTGTGTGTGTGTGGGAAGTGGGGTGCAGGGCAGGGTCCGGGGGGCAACGTTGTGCACCTTCTGCTTAGTTTTCCTCTGAACCGAAAACTGCCGTAAAAAATAATCTACTTTTTTTAAAAAGAAGGGCAAATGTCAGGCGGTGGCACTGTGCTCACATCTCTGCTCTCCCTTTGAAGGGTCATGTCCAGCCCTGTGTGTTTCTGCCAGCCTCCACTGGCCAGTGGACGGGGGGACTCAGCGACTGCCCCAGATGGCCTGCCTGCCCCCCAGAAGTGCCCCAGAGTGTCTCGGCCATCCCCTCAGCTCCGCGTGGATGGTTGACCACCTGCAGATGTCAGACCAGTGGTGCTCCCCAGCTCAGCTGAACCACAGGTCCTGCTGGACACCAACCGCCCAGGGACCAAGGGCTCTGGGTCCTGTTTGTCCACTATTCCCAAGGGCACCTCCCAGGAAGGCCAAGGGTGACCGAGGGAGCAGGACTCAGGCATTATGGGGTCCCCCAGCCAGACACCTCCAAATGCCACCCAGTGCACCCCCCATATCTCCATAACATCGTCTGGCAAGAAGGGGGAAAAAACAACCCTTAAAAACCACCCTCTCCATCTTATAGGGTAGGAGGAGTCACACCACAGTCAAGACGCCTGGGGCCCTGCCTCCCCGCGGGGGTGGGGCGGGGGTGGAGTCAGAAGCCTCGACTTCCGCTGGGAACTGCTGACCAGCACAGCTGTCCGCATCTGGGCAGCGGAAGGAAGCGGCCGCGGCCCTGGGTGCCGCGTCCCCGGGCCTTGCAGAGCCCTGGGCGCCCTCCCCAGGCCGCATGTGAAGCAGGTGGATTACCGAGCAGGCGGATCCGGCCATGGGGAGGTTCCTTCCGGGGCCGCGCATGTTAGAACTACCTCCTTGGCACCAGCCAGAGGACCCAGTTTGGAGAGGCTTAGTCTCCTGTGTCCAGACGTCAGCCAGTGGAGGCCATAAAGTCCTAGAGACTTCAAGCATGTCCGGGTCCCACTTGCTAAGCTCAGCGTCCTTTGGTTCCTGCGCTCCCTGTTTGCATGTTGTCCCCTGTTCCTCTGCCCTCACGATCTTTGCCAAGGGCAGCTCTTACCCCATATACCCTTCCCTACAGGCAGGGGCGCGCTGTAAGTGTGCGACAACTGACTCTGGGTAAAAGGCCTAGAGCGCAGAGTTGGCTATTTTCCCCACCGTGGCCAATGCCATGTCCCCGGGCCTTGCAGAGCCCTGGGCGCCCTCCCCAGGCCGCATGTGAAGCAGGTGGATTACCGAGCAGGCGGATCCGGCCATGGGGAGGTTCCTTCCGGGGCCGCGCATGTTAGAACTACCTCCTTGGCACCAGCCAGAGGACCCAGTTTGGAGAGGCTTAGTCTCCTGTGTCCAGACGTCAGCCAGTGGAGGCCATAAAGTCCTAGAGACTTCAAGCATGTCCGGGTCCCACTTGCTAAGCTCAGCGTCCTTTGGTTCCTGCGCTCCCTGTTTGCATGTTGTCCCCTGTTCCTCTGCCCTCACGATCTTTGCCAAGGGCAGCTCTTACCCCATATACCCTTCCCTACAGGCAGGGGCGCGCTGTAAGTGTGCGACAACTGACTCTGGGTAAAAGGCCTAGAGCGCAGAGTTGGCTATTTTCCCCACCGTGGCCAATGCCAATTTCTCCTTTCTTTCTTAAAAAAAAAATGCTTCTGTATTTGGCTGCGCTGGGTCTTGCTGCATGCAGAGCTTCCGCCTTCCTTGTGGCAGACAGGATCTTTAGCTGCAGCGGGCGGAACCTGGTTCCCTGGCCTGGGAGGCAACGCCGACTCCCTGCTTGGGGAGCCTGGAGATTTGCCACTGGACCCCCAGGAAAGTCACCGACCATGGCCAGTTTCAGACCACTGACTTGAAGTCCCTGCACTGGGGTGTGGAAGAAATCTCTCTCTCTCTTTAGTTGCTGAGTTGTGTCCAACTCTTTTCGACCCCGTAGACTGTAGGCCGCCAGGTTTCTCTGTCCATTGGATTTTCCAGGCAAGACTACTGGCGTGGGTTGCCATTACTTCCTCCAGGGGAAGAGATACACAGTAGTAAACTGTTATATGGTGTCTTCATTCTGCAAATAAACAGTTGGAAGAGCAAAGACGATAGGAGAGGAGTCTAGGTGATGTCTTGAATATTTATTGCCTTTGTTTATACTTATTTATTTAGTTGTGCCGGGGCTTAGTAGCAGCGCGCAGGACCCTCCTTGCTCACAACGGCTTCTCTCTAGTTGCTGCAAGGGGGCCGAGTTGCCCTGCGCCAGGTGGGATCTCCATGTGGGGTCTTATTTCCTGACCAGGGATCAGACCCCCATCACCAGCACCTGAAGGTGGATTCTTAACCACTGGACCACCAGGGAAGTCCCATTACCTTTGTTTTCGATAGAACTTAATTGCAAGTATATATGATTTATTTTATATCAATGTATGTATAACAACTGGTTTAGAAATTCCTGAAAATGCAATAGTCAGCTCTTGTCAAGAGCTGGGACAAGCACCCCACTGCTGCAGGGAAAACCCCATACATGAGAAATCAAACAGGGCAAATGGGAGACAGCAAGCCCGGGTTTGATCCCACCCCTGTGGGTCGCTGTGTGACCTTAGGTAGGTCATTCCAGCTCTCTGGGTCTTGGATGTGTCGGCTGCAAAACGGCAGCAGCACTACATAGGGCGACTGTGAAGGCTGGGTTAACAAAGAAACGCGCCTGCAGAGTGTCCTGCGCGTCCTGAATGATCAGGAAACGTCAGCCTCTTTCTCTTTGGTGTGTTAGTTTTTGGTTGCTTAGCTGTGTCCAGCACTTAACTGTCGCCCGCCAGGCTTCCCTGTCCGTAGAATTCTCCAGGCAAGATTATTGGAGTGGGTTGCCTTCGCAAAGGGATCTTCCCAACCCAGGGATCGAACCTGGGTCTCCTGCATTGCAGGCAGATTCTTTACATTTGAGTGGTGCTGTTTAAAATTGGTAGCGGTAGTTCTCTGTGACTAAAAGCAAAGATGGTCGTTGTCCGCCATCTGGTGGTCAGAGTCTATCATTACACCCTGGATTGTGCCCAGGTGGGTCATTTTTCACTCGCGGCCTATGGACCACCCGCAGCTGCTGGTCAACGACCCTCCTTCACCCATTTCGACCCCTTGGCCCTTTGCAAGAGTAGCGGCAGCCTCTGCAAGAAAGGGGATTCGATGGGACAGGCCCAGTCCTGGACTCTGCAGAACTAGCTTGCATCCCTGAAGCCTTGGTAAGGTCCCTGCTGCTGGGCTAGGAGTGCAGGTGCCTAAGGGGCCTTCGAGACGGGGCCCCCAATCCTCTGCACCCGTGTGTGCGCGAAATCCAGTCCTCGTGTCTCCAGGATGGCCCTCACTCTGGACTTTTCTAAACCCAGCTCTTTGTATCCCTGTGGTCCTGCTGTGTCCTGGGCAACAGCCCTACTGTGGGCCAGGCATCACACCGGGTCCTGGGGACACACCCAGGGCTTAGGTTCTGGCGGGGAGACGGACGTGCTTGCAGGGTGGGGCTGCCGGAGCCCGGATCCGCATGTCCCTCCGGCTGGTGCCGTCCTGGGTCTCTGTGCTGCGCTGGGCCTTCCGTGGGGGCTGGAGCGCCGGGCAGAGGTGCCAGAGCCCTCCGTGGGGGCCCCAGCAGTGAGTGGAGGGCCCCACTCCCTCCCAGCAGCCTTTCCCCTTCCACCAGGCTGATGACAAGGCCTGGAACCTTTGTGCCACATTCGCTGTGGCTTGTGGCAACAGCCGCATTTCCTGGCCCTTATCTGAATGCCTTACATCACAGGTGCTTCCTCCAGTCTCACGATGGACTTGGGGCCTCAGACCTACCGGCAGACAGCACTGTCGAGGCAGTCTGAGCACCAGTTGAAGAAGAATTTCCAGACACAGAGAATTTCAGGAAGGTGTGAGTTTATTAAGAACAAATAGCAAAGATAACGAGGGAGCTGCAAATGCAGTGGGCTGACCTCCTGACAGGCCGTGGAGAGCCCACGGGACGCTGTTAGAACAGTGGGCCAGCTCTGGGGGAGCAGCGTCTTTCATGGGTTTGCAGACAATTTTCAAAGCCTCAAAACAAAGAAAATTCCTGTTTGAAGAGTGGCATTAGGTGATTGGGGAGGGTGCTAAAGGGTGAGTACCGGGCTGGGCATTTTTGCCTAATTTGGGGTCAGGGACTTGGCTGGTAAGGATCAAGGGGCTTTTGGCAATGGTCACAAATGTTTACAAATGTAGAAAATTCTTAAAGAAATGGGAATACCAGACCACGTGACCTGCCTCCTGAGAAATCTGTATGCAGGTCAAGAAGCAACAGTTAGAACCAGACATGGAACAACAGACTGGATCCAAATTGGGAAAGGAGTACCTCAAGGCTGTATATTGTCATCCTGCTTATTTAACTTATATGCAGAGTATATCATCTGAAATGCTGGGCTGAAGCACAAGCTGGAATCAAGGTTGCCAGGAGAAATATCAATAACCTCAGATATGCAGAGGACACCATGCTTATAGCAGAACGCGGAGAAGAACTAAAGAGCCTCTTGTTGAAAGAGGAGAGTGAAAAAGTTGGCTTAAAGCTCAACATTCAGAAAACTAAGATCATGGCATCCGGTCCCATCACTTCATGGCAAATAGATGGGGAAACAATAGAAACAGTAAGAGACTTTATTTTCAGTTCAGTTCGGGGGCTCCAAAATAGCTACAAATGGTGACTGCAGCCATGAAATTAATTAATTAATTTCTTCCCTTGGAAGAAAAGCTATGACCAAACTAGACAGCATATTAAGAAGCAGAGACAATACTTTGCCAACAAAGGTCCGTCGAGTCAAGGCTATGGTTTTTCCAGTGGTCATGTATGGACTGAAGAAAGCTGAGCGCTGAAGAATTGATGCTTTTGAACTGTGGTGTTGGAGAAGACTTGAGAGTCCCTTGGTCTGCCAGGAGATCCAACCAGTCCATTCTGAAGGAAATCAGTCCTGTGTGTTCATTGGAAGTACTGATGCTGAAGCTCCAATACTTTGGCCACCTGATGCTGAGAGCTGACTCATTTGACAAGAGCCTGATGCTAGGAAAGACTGAAGGCAGGAGGAGAAGGGGGCAACAGAGGATGAGATAGCTTCCATTCTGAAGGAAATCAGTCCTGTGTGTTCATTGGAAGTACTGATGCTGAAGCTCCAATACTTTGGCCACCTGATGCTGAGAGCTGACTCATTTGACAAGAGCCTGATGCTAGGAAAGACTGAAGGCAGGAGGAGAAGGGGGCAACAGAGGATGAGATGGTTGGATGGCATCACCAACTCAATGGACTGGAGTTTGAGCAAGCTCCGGGAGCTGGTGATGGACAGGGAAGCCTGGTGTGCTGCAAAGAGTCAGACATGACTAAGAGACTGACCTGAACAAAGGGGCTCGGTTAGCTCTGGGGACGACCTCCTTTCTGGGCTCCATGTCCGTGGCCTTGGTATGGGGCTCCACAGGCACTGCCCCCTTGGTTCTAAGGAGAGGGGGCTGGACAGAGAGGTCAGGGGCCCCCAGGTCGGGTGCTTCCTCTAGGCTCCACCACCCCCTGTGCTGGGACCCCCCCCCCCCGAAGGCCTGGGGCTCCCTGCACTTCCACTGA
>SJYX01002372.1:371472-393543 GCA_006410675.1 Oreotragus oreotragus | reverse complement strand
GCCCCCTGTGCTGGGCCCCCCCCCCCCCGAAGGCCTGGGGCTCCCTGCACTTCAACTGATTCATGATCTTGGAAGAATCCACGCCTGAGTATGGAGAGGGGAGTTTACGTGGAGACGGAAGGGAGACTCCCTGCTGTCGAGAAGTTCACTGAGGATGGAGACAATGTTTCTGCCCTGACTGTATCCACCATCTGTAGTTTTCTTGCAGTGTCTTTGTCTGGCTTTGGTACCAGGGTAATGCTGGCTTCATACGATGAATTTGGTAGGGTTACTACCGCTTCAGTTTTTTAAGGAAGAGTTTCAGAAGGATTGCTTTAAACGTTTGTTAGAATCCAGCCATTCTGGTCCTGGGCTTTTCTTTACTGGGAGGTTTTTGATCACTGACTAATCTTGTTTGTTACTGGCCTGCTAGATTTTTTATCTCTTCATGATTCAGTCTTGGCAGGTCACATGTTTTTAGGAATCTCTGTCTCTTCTAGGTTACCCACTTTGTTGATGCATCAGTGTTCATGGTAACTGCCCGTGATCCTTCCCATTTCTGCAGAATCAGTTGTAACGTCTCCTCTTTCATCTGAGTCTTCTCTCTTTCTTCTTGGGCTTCCTTGGTGGCTCAGCTGAGGAAGAATCTGCCTGCAATGCCAGAGACCCTGGTTCGATTCCTGGGTCAGGAAGATACCCTGGACAAGGGATGGGCTACCCACTCCAGTATTCTTGCGCTTCCTTGGTGGCTCAGCGGGTAAAGAATCTGCCTGCAGTGTGGGACACCTGGGCTCGATCTCTGGGTTGGGAAGATCCCCTGGAGAAGGNGTTCCATTCCTGGGTCAGGAAGTTCCCCTGGAGAAGGAATAGGCTGCTCCAGTATTCTTGGGCTTCCTTGGTGGCTCAGCGGGTAAAGAATCTGCCTGCAGTGTGGGACACCTGGGCTCGATCTCTGGGTTGGGAAGATCCCCTGGAAAGGGGAAGGCTGCCCACTCCAGCATTCTGGCCTGGAGAATTCCATGGACGGTATGGTCCATGGTGTCACAAAGAGTCAGAAACGACTGAGCAACTTTTTCTTTTTCTGTTCTCTTAGTCTAACAAAGGTTTGTCATTTATCTTTAAAAGACTCTCAGTCCCATTGATTTTCTCGTCTATTGGTTTTCTAGTCTCTGTTTTACTTCTGCTCTCATCTTTATTATCACCTTCCCTCTGCCGACTTTGGGCTTAGTTAGTCCTTTTTCTGGCGTCTTAAGTCGTAGAGTTAGGTTGTTTATTCGAGATCTTTATTCTTTTTGAATGTAGACATTTATCGCTGTGCACTTCCCTCTTAGGACCGCTTTTGCTGCATTTCATAAGTTTCAGTAGGTCATGTTTTCATTTATCTCAAGATATTTTTGAATTTCCCAGGCAACCGCTGATCTGCTTTCTGTCACGCAGATACATTTAGTTCCATGTCAAGCGTCCTTAGACTGTGTACACATTTTTGTCTGCCTTCTTCTATTCTGTGTTCTGATTTTGAGATTCACCTGTGTTATCTTTCCCTTTGTTCCATTATGTATTGCTGAACAGTATTCCATTCTGTGATGTGATGGTTCATTTTATGGGTTCATTTAACTGGCCGTGGGGTGCCCAGATTACACATTAATTCTGCATGTGTCTGTTAGTATTTGAGCTGATGAACTCAGTAAAGAAGGTCAGCCTCCCCGATATGGGTGGGTGTCATCCAAGCCACTGAGGGCCTAAATACAGCAGAGGTGAAGGAAGGAGGAAGTCACCCCCTCCCCTTTCCTGCCTCACTGATGAGCTGGGACATCTCACCTCACCTCCTGCCCTGGAACTGGGTACACCATCGGCTCCCCCAGTACTCAGGCCTTCAAACTCAGACTGGACTATTCCAGCTTTCCAGTCTCCAGCTTACGTGCAGAAGACTGTGGGACTTCACCACTGTCTCTGCTCCGCCCAGCCTGCGTCTGGGGGCCCTGGATGCTCCCTAAGCGGTTGCTGAGGGACTGAATGAGCACAGGCCACAGAGCAGGGGGACAGGTGGGCTTGCCACANCTTTCCAGTCTCCAGCTTACGTGCAGAAGACTGTGGGACTTCACCACTGTCTCTGCTCCGCCCAGCCTGCGTCTGGGGGCCCTGGATGCTCCCTAAGCGGTTGCTGAGGGACTGAATGAGCACAGGCCACAGAGCAGGGGGACAGGTGGGCTTGCCACACGGTCCTCTGTGGGGACTGGACAAAACATCGCAAAGCCATGGAAAAATGGGACGCCCAGATATCCCTCATCATCCTCGTAACTGAGCGTTTGCCCGTTGTACTGCCTTTCTGGTCTCTTTGCTCTTTTTATACACACATGTTTTTTACTGACCTTTGAAAGTAATTTGTAGACACTGTGAACTTCACCCCTGTAAATTTCCCTCTAACTGTGGATGGCCTTAAGGCCCTATATTCAAAACACGATCAGGCCTCAAATAAGGAAGCTTCCCCTGGAGGAGGGCATGGCAGCCCACTCCAGTGTTCTTGCCTGGACAATCCCACGGACAGAGGAGTCTGGCGGGCTACAATCCATGGGGTCACAAAGAATCAGACATGTCTGAGTGGCTAAGCACAGCACAACAAGCTTTTGCGTTAACTAGACACAGATGAGCAAGAGAAAGCCAAAGCAAGCAGAAAGAAGGAAATCATAAATGAAAATGTAGGAACTGATTATATTAAAAACAAAAGAAATAAAGAAATCAATTGAAAAAAAAGCTTTACTATTTTACTTTTAACATTTGGATCTGCAATCTATCTGGACTTGATTGCTGGGCATGCATGGAGCTGGGGGATAAAGATAATTTTTTTCCTTAACAAATATCTAGTTAACCCACCACCATTTATTGATGAGAACCACCACTCACTGGTAAGTGTTACCTTGTTTTATTACCTTCTTGTGACTTTGCTTCTAGACTCTTCTTAGCTGGTATATTTTTCTCTGTACCAACATCATGCTGCTGCTGCTGCTAAGTCGCTTCAGTCGTGTCCGACTCTGCGTGACCCCATAGACGGCAGCCCACAGGCTCCTCTGTCCCTGGGATTCTCCAGGCAAGAACACTGGAGTGGGTTGCCATTTCCTTCTCCAAACAACATCATAGTATCTTAAAAAAAAATTTATTGTGTTTTTTTTTTTTTGTCCCAGTGCCTAAACTACCTTTCTCCTTCATGCCTTCCTCTTCCTTCTTCAACATCACTTTGGTTATTCTTGATGCTTTGTGCTTTCATATGTTTTGAGAACTAGCTTATCATTTCCCACGAATAAGGGTTTCTCCTGGGGTTTTGATGTGGTTGTAATAAACCTTTAGATTGTTTTGCTGAGAACTGACATTAAAAAAACTGAAACTTCCAAATGATTAGCGTGTTGATCTTTAATGACTAATGATTATATTTTTCAATTTATAGAGGTCTGTGATTTCTCTCGACTATGCTTTCTGGCCTTCAGGGTAGAGGTCTTGCATGCCTTTCACTACTGTTTGTTCTTAGATGTTTTGTTTTCAAAAAATTTAAAAATATATCATTTCTAACTTTTCATGTTGTTTGTTGCTGGAATATAGAAATACAGTTGATTTTTGCATATTGACTTAGTATCAGCAACGATAAGTTCTCTTAATACTTGAATTCAGTTGTGCGCAGGTTCATTTGGCTTTTCTTTTCTTTTTTTCTTTTTTTCTTTTTGGCCATGCTGCTTGGCCTGTGGGATCCGAGCTTGCCAATCAGGGATTGGACCCAGCCCATGGCAGTGAAAGTGCGGGGGTCCTAACCACTGGACCACCAGGGAACTCCCTCGTTTGGGTTTTCTAATCAGGTCAGTTCAGTCGCTCAGTCACGTCCGACTCTTTGCGACCCCCTCCCTGTCCATCACCAACTCCCGGAGTTGACTCAAACTCATGTCCATTGAGTCGGTGATGCCATCCAACCATCTCACCCTCTGTCGTCCCCTTCTCCTCCAGCCTTCAATCTTTCCCAGCATCAGGGTCTTTTCCAATGAGTCAGTTCTTTGCATCAGGTGGCCAAAGTATTGGAGCTTCAGCTTCAACATCAGTCCTTCCAGTGAACATTCAGGACTGATTTCCTTTAGGATGGACTGGTTGGATCTCCTTGCCGTCCAAGGGACTCTCAAGAGTCTTCCCCAACACTACAGTTCAAAAGCATCAATTCTTCGGCACTCAGCTTTCTTTATAGTCCAACTCTCACATCTGTACATGACCACTGGAAAAATACCCTTGACTAGATGGACCTTTGTTGGCAAAGTAATGTCTCTGCTTTTGAATATGCTGTCTAGGTTGGTCATAACTTTTCTTCCAAGGAGTAAGCGTCTTTTAATTTCATGGCTGCAGTCACCATCTGCAGTGATTTTGGAGGGCCCCCTCCCCCCGCCAGATAAAGTCTGTCACTGCTTCCCCTTCTATGGGTTTTCTGATACAGCTTTATATTTTTCCTTTCAATCTGGATGGCTTTCATCTTTTCCTTGAATTGCTGAGTGAGCAGGACCTTCAGTACAACTTGAACAGACTTGGTGGAAACGTCCTTATCTTGGCCTTGATTTAGGGGCAAACTTTCAATATTTCACCAGTTTGTGTGCTGGTCTTGTAGATTTCTTTATCAAACTAAGGAAGTTTCATTCCATTCTTAGTTTGCTAAGAATTGTTATCATTCGTTTTGTTAGACAGTTTTTCTATGTCTGTTGAGGTGGTCATAGAATTCCCCTCCCCTCTCTCTCTGGCTGTTAATGTGATATAGTACGGTCCTCCAGAGAAAGAGAAAGAAGAGCTTGTATATATAGGAAGAGACTTATTATGAGGTATTGACTCTCATGATTACGGAGTTCCACAACCTGCCGTCTGCAATCTGGACACCAGGAGAAATGAGGTTTATGTAGTTCTAGTCTAACTCTGCAGGCTTGAGGGCCAGGAAAGCCAGTAATACGTTTCGGTCTGAAAGTTGGGAGCCTTAAGGCCCAAGAAGAGCTCATATTTCACTCGGAATCTGCAGGCTGGAAAAGACCAAGGTCATAGCTCAAACAGGTGGGAGGAGTTCTTTCTTACGCAGACTTTTTGTTCTCTTTGAATCTTTGATTGCATGAGGGCTCCCCTGAGAGCTCAGCTGGTAAAGAATACGCCTGCAGTGCAGGAGACCCTGGTTCGATACCTGGGTTGGGAAGATCCCCTGGAGAAGCGGAAGGCTACCCACTCCAGTATTCTGGCCTGGAGAATTCCATGGACTGTATAGTCTGTGGGGTCGCAAAGAGTCGGACATGACTGAGTGACTTTCACATTCCTTTTCCCCCACATTCAGTTCAGTCGCTCAGTCGTGTCCGACTCTTTGCGACCCCATGAATCGCAGCACGCCAGGTCTCCCTATCCATCAATCCGCTTTACTCATGCTATAGATTCAGATGTTTATCTCACCCAGAAACACCCTCTCTGACAAACCAACAGCAATGTCTCTTCTAAAATCTAGGAATCTTGTAGTCCAGTCAAACTGATATGGGAAATTTACCATCATAAGCGGTAAATTGCCCTGGCTTTTTTTTTTCAACGTTGAAACACTTTTGTATTCTTGGAATAAACACTGATTGGTTGTTACAGATTATCCTTTACGGGTTGCTATATTTTACCCCTTTAAAATATATTGCTGGATTTGATTTGTTAAAATCTTGCTTAAAATTTTTATATCTCTGTTCATGAAAATAATTGATCTGTATATATATTAAAATTGCTGTAATATCTTTATCAGAGTTACCCTGGCCTCATAAAGAGATGGGAAGTGTTTCCTTCTTTTCTATGCCTTGGAATAAATTGGATAATATTAGAGTCAGGCTTTCTTTAAACAGTTAGAAGGATTCACAAATGAAGGCACATGGTTCTGGATTTTCTTTGTTAGAGGACAGATTTCTTTTTTGGACCACTCAGATTTCTTATATTCTTTTTCTGTCAGTTTTATTAGGTGACGTGTTTGAAGAATTTGTATATTTAATCTCAATTGTCAAAATTTATTGGTACATGATGGCATTCCTTTTGTTTTTGACATTTGTAGGGGTGGTAGATGTCCTCTTTTGACTACAGATATTAAAAATCTGACTTTCCCCCTCTTTTTAAAAATTACTCTTGCTAGGGTTTAAATTTTTTTCATTTTTTCCCCCCAAAGAATTAGCTTCAGTTTTATTAATTATATGGAATTTTCTTTTTTTTAAAATCAAGTGTGGTTGATCTACAATGTTGTATTGATTTCTGCTGAACAGTGCAGTGACCCAGTTATGCATTTATATACATTCTTTTAGTATTCTTTTCCATTATGGTTTATCAAGGGAGTAATACAGTTCTCTGTGCTAGGTAGGAGGACGGGGTGGCTTATCCATTCTGTATGTAATAGTTTGCAGCTGCTAACCCCAAACTCCCACTCCCTGAGTTTTCTGTTCTAATGGTTTCTGCCTGTCGCTTCCCCTTTCTTTCCGTTTGCGTCTCCGTCACCAGCTTCTGGAGTGTGAAATGTACACAACTGCTTGTGAGTCAATTTGTTGCTGTTGTTTGGTTGCCAAGTCATGCCTGATTCTTTGCCACCCCATGGGCTGCAGCATGCCGGGCTTCCTTGTCCCCCAGAATTTGCTCAGATTCATGTCCATTGAGTCGGTGATGCCATCCAGCCATCTCATCCTCTGTCGTCCCCTTCTCCTTTTGCCTTCCATCTTTCCCAGCATCAGGGTCTTTTCCAATGAGTTGGCTCTTTGCATCAGGTGGCCAAACTGTTGGAGCTTCAGCTTCAGCATCAGTCCTTCCAGTGAATATTCAGGGTTGATTTCCTTTAGGATGGACTGACTTGATCTTTGTGCAGTCCAAGGGTCTGTATTTCACGTCACTGATTCCTAAGATGCTGATGTTCACTCTTACCATCTGCTTGACTTTGACCTTCAACATTCCAGGTTCCTATTCAATGTTGTTCTTTACAGCATCAGAGTTTACTTTCACCACCAGGCTCATCCACAACTGTGCCTCGCTTCTGCTTTGGTGAGCCAATTAAAAATTATAAATCCATTTGTAAATATTGCTTTAATTGAATTTCCAAATTTGGAGATTTACTATCTTTACTATAATTTGGTTTAAATACATTTTCTAATTTCTATTTTGACATCTTCTTTGACTCAAGGATTATTTTTAAATGTATTATTTAACTTACAGTTGGAGATTTTAACATTCTCTTTATATAGTTTATTTCTAATTTAAATCCATTGTGGTTGGAGGACATACTTTGAATGATTTCAGTCCTTAGAAATCTGTCAGGTTATTTTTCTTCTTTAGTATGTAATAGGGTGGATTACATTGATTTTAAAGCAGTGAACCAGCTTTATACTTCTGGATAAAACTGACTTGGTTGTGATATTTTTTAATGTGTGTTGCTGGGATCTATTTGCTAATATTTCACTATGGACTTTTGTATCTATATTCACGAGGGCTATTGGTTTATAGTTGTTCTTTCTCGTACCATCTTTGCCTACTTTTTCTTTTTTATATTGGCTTACCTCATAAAATTAGTGTGGAAATGCTTCTTTCTTTTCTCATTTGTGGAGGAGATTGTGTAGAAATGCTGCTATCTCTTCCATAAATGTTTAGTAGAACTCACCAGTGAAACCATGGGACCTGATATTTTCTTTGCTGGAGATTTTAAACTGCAAATTCAACTTGTTTAATATATATATAAGACTGTCCCGGTTATCCATTCCTTATTGAGTGCATTTTGGTAGATTGCATCATCTCAAGGAATAGGCCTATTTTATCTAAATTGTCAAGTTCATTTTCAGAGAGTTGTTTGTATACTCCTTTATTATTCTTCTCATATCTGTGGAGAGTGTAGCAATGTCCCCTCTTTCATTTCTGATATTGGTAATTGGAATCTTTTACATTCTTTATCTTTGTTAGTCTGGCTAGTGGAATATCAACCTCACTGATCTTTTCAAAGATTCAGCTTTTGGTTTCATTGATTTTTTTCTTCCTCCCCACCCCCATTTTCAACTTAATTGGTTTCTGCTCTTTTATTTATTTTTTCCTTCCTTATGTTTATTATTTGACTTCCCTGATGGCTCAGAGGTTAAAGCATCTGCCTCCAATGCAGCAGACCTGGGTTCAATTCCTGGGTCGGGAAGATCCCCTGAAGAAGGAAATGGTAATCCACTCCAATACTATTGCCTGGAAGATCCCATGGACAGAAGTGCCTGGTAGGCTACAGTCCATGGGGTCACAAAGAGTCGAACACGACTGAGCGACTTCACTTCACTTCACTTATGTTTATTATTTAGACTTTTTTTTTTTTGCTTTTCTTTTTCTTGTTTCTTAAAGCAGAGATTTACATGACTGATTTGAGTTTTTTTTTAAAATAAAAAATGTAATGCTATATAGTTCCTTTTAAGCAGAGCATTAACTATATCCCACTCATTTTGATATGTTGCTTTTCATTTGTACTTAGTTTGACTAGCCCTTTTTACATTTTAAACTTTAAAAAATTTGTGCATTTTCTATTTCAAGTTGTTTTCATAACAGATTTGTCCTATTCATTAACCTGTTCAAAGAACCAAATTGTCTTTTCCCCTCTTTTTGTTCAATCTCTAATGTTGATTATTTTCCCTTATCCCACTCATTTTGATATGTTGCTTTTCATTTGTACTTAGTTTGACTAGCCCTTTTTACATTTTAAACTTTAAAAAATTTGTGCATTTTCTATTTCAAGTTGTTTTCATAACAGATTTGTCCTATTCATTAACCTGTTCAAAGAACCAAATTGTCTTTTCCCCTCTTTTTGTTCAATCTCTAATGTTGATTATTTCCCCTTATTTTATTTAGGTTTATTTCTGTAGTTTCTTTTCATCTTCTTAAATTGTCCGTTAATTAGCTCATTAATGAACAGTCTTTCTTTGTTACAAACATATGCAGTTAAGCCTTTAAATTTCTAAATACTGCTTTTTTTGGGGGGGCGGGGTCTTGCACAAGTCTCGATATGTTATAAAGGTCTTGATAGCATTTTATTACAGTTCAGTGTTAAAAAATGTTTCCTTATTTGGCTTCATTCGGTCTTAGCTGCGGCACGTGGAACCTTCGCTGGGTCACGTGGGATTTCTCATTTCAGTTCAAGGACTCTCTGGATGCGGCTGGTGGGCTTACTCGTTCCACGGCGTGTGGGATCTCAGTTCCCTGACCAGAGGTCGAACCCCCGCCCACTGCCACTCTGTCCCTCAGGGCTCTCTTATCCCTCCTGGTTGCCTGGTGCTCAGGCTGTGGGTCGTAGCTATTTTCTCTCCTGTCTTTGATGAGATCAGCTGTATCTCGAAGAGTTTGTTTCACAAAGTGATGCCAGAAGCAGGAATCTGCTCCCAGCTTTCATGACCCCCACTTCCACAGCAAGGCTGAGTGACAGTGCGGGTGCAGAGTCCTTCTCCTGCTCTTCCTGATATTTACAGGAGCAGCTTTAGAATTTTGCTGTTTAATAAGAATTCAGCCATTGCTGTTGTCTAGTCGCTATGTCGTGTCCGACCCTTTGTGATCTCATAGACGGCAGCACACCAGGCTTCCCTGTCCTTCACCATCTCCTGGAGTTTGATCAAACTCATGACCATTGAGTCAGTGATGCCATCCAACCATCTCATCCTCTGTCATCCCCTTCTCCTCCTGCCCTCAATCTTCCCCAGTATCAGGGTCTTTTCCAATGAGTTGGCTCTTTGCATCAGGTGGCCAAAGTATTGGAGCTTCAGCTTCAGCATCAATCCTTCCAATGAATATTCAGGGTTGATTTCCTTTAGGATTGACTTTAGGTAAATAATCTATCAAGCTTAGGAAGTTTCCTTCGACTCAAAATTTAGCTTTTAATCCTCTAATTTGTTGTTTTAATTAATTCCATCCATTGTTTTCTTAATATTGACACATTCTTGCTTTCTTGGAATAAAAACTACTTGATCATAGGGTATTAGTTTAATACATATTTGATTTAATGTTGTAATGTTTTACTTATTTTTCCGTCTGTCTTAAGAAATGAAAATTATTCACTTCTCCTTTTAGAATAACTTAAGAAAGCTTTTACACCAAGGCTATGTTAGCTTCATGAATTGAATTGAGGAAATTTATTTTTCCAAGACATGGAATCCTTTGAGTAACACAGAGTTGATCCTTATTTGAATGTTCAGTTCAGTTCAGTTCAGTCTCTCAGTCGTGTCTGACTCTTTGCGACCCCATGAATCGCAGCACGCCAGGCCTCCCTGTCCATCATCAACTCCCGGAGTTCACCCAAACTCATGTCCATCGAGTCCGTGATGCCATCCAGTCATCTCATCCTCTGTCGTCCCCTTCTCCTCCTGCCCCCAATCCCTCCCAGCATCAGAATCTTCACCAATGAGCCAACTCTTCGCATGAGGTGGCCAAAGTACTGGAGTTTCAGCTTCAGCATCATTCCCTCCAAAGAAATCCCAGGGCTGATCTCCTTCAGAATGGACTGGTTGGATATCCTTGCAGTCCAAGGGACTCTCAAGCGTCTTCTCCAACACTACAGTTCAAAAGCATCGATTCTTTGGTGCTCAGCCTTCTTCACAGTCCAACTCTCACATCCATACATGACCACAGGAAAAACCATAGCCTTGACTAGACGGACCTTTGTTGGCAAAGTAATGTCTCTGCTTTTGAATATGCTGTATAGGTTGGTCATGACTTTTCTTCCAAGGAGTAAGCGTCTTTTAATTTCATGGCTGCAGTCACCATCTGCAGTGATTTTGGAGCCTCCCAAAATAAAGTCTGCCACTGTTTCCACTGTTTCCCCATCTATTTCCCATGAAGTGATAGTGAACATTGATTTGGGAAGCCACCTGGGCACCATCACTTAGATACTGTGAACATTAAAATTAATTTGGATCTTGCTCGTGGTGATCTTGAAACCCAGGTAATTTGGGACAACTCCTCTTTTGATGACAGCATGAAAAGCTAGATAAAAACATTCTCCTTGAAGGGACTGGAGACGTGATGAGACAGAATTCCTGGGCTAGAGTTTGGCAGGCGATAAACTGAGGAGGTTAAGACGGGCACTTTGCACTGTTTCTCCTACTGGGAGAAGTTGCCGATTCAGTATGGGAGTTACTGAAAGACCAGAAGTTGCTTTCTTTGAAAGTAGTATGTTTGGGCTGTTTTTGATATTTTCTCTCTTTCTTTAGTTTTCTGCAGATTATCGTGCCGTGTGGTGTCTTTTTACTTTCCCCACTTGGGTTTTAAAAATTTCTTAAGTCTGTTCTTGATCCTTCTCATCTATTCGGGTAAATTCCAGGGTGCTGTTTCTTTACGGTCACTCTGCCCTGTAAATACATCCTGCTGAGTGAGTGTTTTGCCCCTTCCCGTATGTCGTNTGGTGACCTGGGCAAGTTTGTACATGGATTGTTGTCAACCATGGAAAAGACTGAATTTTGTTCTTCTTTTTCTTTTTTTAATTAATAATTTATTTTACTTTAAAATACTGTATTGGTTTTGCCATATATTGACTTGAATCCGCCATGGGTGTACGTGTGCTCCCCATCCTGAATCCTGCTCCCACCTCCCTCCCCATCCCATCCCTCTGGGTCATCCCAGTGCACCAGCCCCGAGCACCAAGATATTGAAGGGTTACGAGTGGGGAGTGACATAGTTTGGCCCTGACATTCATGCACATCAGAATACTGGGGCTCAGTACATGAGTCGTTGGTTAGAAGGTGTGAGGTTGTTTTGGCTCTGCTATCTAGATGTGTATAAGAGACAGCTCCAGGTGAGAATACTGGAGTGGGCTGCCATCTCCTACTCCAGCTGATCTTCCTGACCCAGGGATCGAACCCGTGTCTCTTCCATCTGCATCGGCAAGCAGGTTCTTTACCACCAGAGCCATGGGGAGCCACGTATTCACACATGTGCACCGTACAGTCCATGGAAGCTGCAGAGTCGGACGTGACTGAGCGCCTTCCACCTTCACATCATCCCACTTGCCTCTGTGGTTTTCTTTTGGTATTATATCCAAAAATTGTTGCCATGATCAATGTCAGAGTTTCTAACCTGTGTTTGTGCCTAGGAGTTTTATGATTTTTAAATCTTGCGTTTAAGTCTTTAATCCATTCTGAATCAGTTTTTGTGAGTTGTGAAAGATAAGTATCCAATTTCGCTTTTCCATGTGTGATTATCCAGCTTTCCCAGCACCACACTGAAGGCATCGTCCTTTCCCCATTGTGTAGTTCGGCTTCCTGGTTAAACATTAGTTAACTGTGTATGCAAGGGTTTATTTCTGGGCGCTTAATTCTCCTCCGTAGGTCTTTGTGTCTATTTTTATGCCAGACATAAAAATACTGTTCTCATTACTGTAGCTTTGTAATATAGTCTGAAATCAGTAGGTGTGATGCCTTCAACTTCGTTTTTCCTTCTCAGGATGGCTTTGACTATTTGGGATCTTTTTTGACTCCATACAAATTTTAGGATTTTTTTTTTTCCTATTTCTGTGCAAAATGCCACTGGAATTTTGGTAAGGACTGAATCTATAGGTGGCTTTGGGTAGTATGGACACTTTAACTACTACTAATTCTTCCTTTTCCTTGCAGTGTGTGCTTGGCTCCTGGGTCATGAACTAACTGATCCCATGTACGTGGCTTTATTTCTGGGCTCTCTGCTCTGTTCCTTTGGTCTGTGTGCCTGTTATGTTACACGTTATTTTAATGTACATTTCTCACTTTATGTTTTTTTTTTTAACAAATGACTTGGTACTTGTTGTTTATTTTATATTTGTTTTAGATTATAGAAATGATGTGAGACAAAAAGCAAGTTCTAGTGATTTTCTTATTCACGTTTGAAATGGTTCATAAAGCAGTGGAGACAACTTGCAACATCAACAACACGTTTGGCCCAGGGACTGCTAATGAACGTATGGTGCAGTGGTGGTTCAAGAAGTTTTGCAAAGGAGACGAGAGCCTTGAGGATGAGGAGTGCCGTGACCAGCCGTGGGAAGTCGACAACAGCCAACGAGAGGATCACTGAAGCTGATCCTCTTACAACTACGTGAGCAGTTGCCAAAGAAGTCAACCCCGGCATTTGAAGCAAATTGGAAAAAGGGGAAAAGTCTCGAGAAGTGGGTGCCTTCCGAGCCGACAGCAGGCCACAATAATTGCCATTCTGCAGGGTCATCTTCCCCTATTCTGTGCAACAACGAGCCATTTCTCAATCGGATGGTGACATGACGAAAAGTGGCTTTTACTCAACAGCTGGTGATGACCAGCTCAGTGGTTGGACCGAGAAGGTGCTCCAAAGCACTTCCCAAGGCCAGATTTGCACCAAAAAAGGGTCACGGTCACTGTTTGGTGATCTGCTGCCTGTCTGATCCTCCACAGCTTTCTGAACCCAGCGAAACCACTCCATCTGAGAAGCACGCTCAGCAGGTCAGTGAGGGACACTGAAAACTGCAGCGCCTGCAGCCTGTATTTGTCAACAGAATGGGCTCAGGTCTTCTCCACGACGATGTCCAACCACACGTGGCACACCCAGCGCTTCAGAAGCTGAATGAATCGGGTTACGACAGTTTCCTCATCCACCACGTTCACCTGACCTCTCACAATCTGATGACCACTTCTTCAAGCATCTCAACAACATTTTGCAGGGAAAATGCTTCCACAACCAGTAGGATGCAGAAAATGCATTCCAAGAGTTTGTCAAATCCCAAAGCAAGGGTTTTTATGCTACAGGAATAAACAAACTTATTTCTCATTGGCAAAAATGTGTTGATTGTAATGGTTCCTATTTTTATTAATAGAGATATATTTGAGCCTAGGAATGGCTGGAGAATTCCATGGACAGGGGAGCCTGGCAAGCTACACTGCATGGGGTCTCCAAGAGTCGGACACGACTGAGTAACTAATACATACACACATAATGATTTAAAATTCAGGGCCCAAAACCGCAGTCACATTTGCACCAACCGGAGATCCAACCAGTCCATTCTGAAGGAGATCAGCCCTGGGTGTTCTTTGGAAGGAATGATGCTAAAGCTGAAACTCCAGTACTTTGGCCACCTCATGCGAAGAGTTGACTCATTGGAAAGGACTCTGATGCTGGGAGGGATTGAGGGCAGGAGGGAAAGGGGATGACAGAGGATGAGATGGCTGGATGGACGTGAGTTTGGGTGAACTCTGGGAGTTGGTGATGGACAGGGAGGCCTGGCGTGCTGCGATTCATGGAGTCGCAGAGTCGGACACGACTGAGCGACTGAACTGAACTGAATATTTACCATATGTGGGTGCATGCGTGGGTGCCTGTGTGGGTGTGTGCGTGCGTGCTCACTCGTGTAGGACTTTTTGAGGCCCCATGGACTGTAGCCTGCGAGGCTCCTCTGTCCATGGAATTTTCCAGGCAAGAATACTGGAGCCGGTTGCCATTTGGGAGGAAGTCTTCCTCTCTGTAATTGTTTTACCTCTTCCGGGCACCAGGGGGAGCCAGAACTCTTTGGTCGCCTAAATCCAGTTCTGGGGGAAAAGGAGAATTTTGCTTTCTCATCCCCAAAAGGCTGAATGCTTCTGGGTTACCCTTACAGCAAACCATTGTTTCCACCCAAAGCAAGGGTGTAGGTCCCAGAGCCCTATCTCTGGTGGGTCCTGGACTCACACCCCTTTCCCTTAAGCTATTTTTTAACAGAAAATCTGAGACTAACACAATATTGTAAATCAACTGTGTGTGCACATTCGCTGCTCAGTCGTGTCAGACTCCTTGCAGACTCCAGCCCGCCAGGCTCCTCTGTCCACGGAGTTCTCCAGGCAAGAATACTGCAGTGGGTTGCTGTTCCCTCCTCCGGGGTTTTTTTTTTAACAAATGACTTGGTACTTGTTGTTTATTTTATATTTGTTTTAGATTATAGAAATGATGTGAGACAAAAAGCAAGTTCTAGTGATTTTCTTATTCACGTTTGAAAGGGTTCATAAAGCAGTGGAGACAACTTGCAACATCAACAACACGTTTGGCCCAGGGACTGCTAATGAACGTATGGTGCAGTGGTGGTTCAAGAAGTTTTGCAAAGGAGACGAGAGCCTTGAGGATGAGGAGTGCCGTGACCAGCCGTGGGAAGTCGACAACAGCCAACGAGAGGATCACTGAAGCTGATCCTCTTACAACTACGTGAGCAGTTGCCAAAGAAGTCAACCCCGGCATTTGAAGCAAATTGGAAAAAGGGGAAAAGTCTCGAGAAGTGGGTGCCTTCCGAGCCGACAGCAGGCCACAATAATTGCCATTCTGCAGGGTCATCTTCCCCTATTCTGTGCAACAACGAGCCATTTCTCAATCGGATGGTGACATGACGAAAAGTGGCTTTTACTCAACAGCTGGTGATGACCAGCTCAGTGGTTGGACCGAGAAGGTGCTCCAAAGCACTTCCCAAGGCCAGATTTGCACCAAAAAAGGGTCACGGTCACTGTTTGGTGATCTGCTGCCTGTCTGATCCTCCACAGCTTTCTGAACCCAGCGAAACCACTCCATCTGAGAAGCACGCTCAGCAGGTCAGTGAGGGACACTGAAAACTGCAGCGCCTGCAGCCTGTATTTGTCAACAGAATGGGCTCAGGTCTTCTCCACGACGATAAAAGTGGCTTTTACTCAACAGCTGGTGATGACCAGCTCAGTGGTTGGACCGAGAAGGTGCTCCAAAGCACTTCCCAAGGCCAGATTTGCACCAAAAAAGGGTCACGGTCACTGTTTGGTGATCTGCTGCCTGTCTGATCCTCCACAGCTTTCTGAACCCAGCGAAACCACTCCATCTGAGAAGCACGCTCAGCAGGTCAGTGAGGGACACTGAAAACTGCAGCGCCTGCAGCCTGTATTTGTCAACAGAATGGGCTCAGGTCTTCTCCACGACGACATCCAACCACACGTGGCACACCCAGCGCTTCAGAAGCTGAATGAATCGGGCTACGACAGTTTCCTCATCCACCACGTTCACCTGACCTCTCACAATCTGATGACCACTTCTTCAAGCATCTCAACAACATTTTGCAGGGAAAATGCTTCCACAACCAGTAGGATGCAGAAAATGCATTCCAAGAGTTTGTCAAATCCCAAAGCAAGGGTTTTTATGCTACAGGAATAAACAAACTTATTTCTCATTGGCAAAAATGTGTTGATTGTAATGGTTCCTATTTTTATTAATAGAGATATATTTGAGCCTAGGAATGGCTGGAGAATTCCATGGACAGGGGAGCCTGGCAAGCTACACTGCATGGGGTCTCCAAGAGTCGGACACGACTGAGTAACTAATACATACACACATAATGATTTAAAATTCAGGGCCCAAAACCGCAGTCACATTTGCACCAACTTGAGATCCAACCAGTCCATTCTGAAGGAGATCAGCCCTGGGTGTTCTTTGGAAGGAATGATGCTAAAGCTGAAACTCCAGTACTTTGGCCACCTCATGCGAAGAGTTGACTCATTGGAAAGGACTCTGATGCTGGGAGGGATTGAGGGCAGGAGGAAAAGGGGATGACAGAGGATGAGATGGCTGGATGGACGTGAGTTTGGGTGAACTCTGGGAGTTGGTGATGGACAGGGAGGCCTGGCGTGCTGCGATTCATGGAGTCGCAGAGTCGGACACGACTGAGCGACTGAACTGAACTGAATATTTACCATATGTGGGTGCATGCGTGGGTGCCTGTGTGGGTGTGTGCGTGCGTGCTCACTCGTGTAGGACTTTTTGAGGCCCCATGGACTGTAGCCTGCGAGGCTCCTCTGTCCATGGAATTTTCCAGGCAAGAATACTGGAGCCGGTTGCCATTTGGGAGGAAGTCTTCCTCTCTGTAATTGTTTTACCTCTTCCGGGCACCAGGGGGAGCCAGAACTCTTTGGTCGCCTAAATCCAGTTCTGGGGGAAAAGAATTTTGCTTTCTCATCCCCAAAAGGCTGAATGCTTCTGGGTTACCCTTACAGCAAACCATTGTTTCCACCCAAAGCAAGGGTGTAGGTCCCAGAGCCCTATCTCTGGTGGGTCCTGGACTCGCACCCCTTTCCCTTAAGCTATTTTTTAACAGAAAATCTGAGACTAACACAATATTGTAAATCAACTGTGTGTGCACATTCGCTGCTCAGTCGTGTCAGACTCCTTGCAGACTCCAGCCCGCCAGGCTCCTCTGTCCACGGAGTTCTCCAGGCAAGAATACTGCAGTGGGTTGCTGTTCCCTCCTCCGGGGGATCTTCCTAACCCAGGGATTGAACCCCAGTCAGCTGCACTGCAGGCAGATTCTTTACCATCTGAGCAAAAGGGCTTAAAAAAAAAGAAGACTAAAGATAAAATAAAGATGTATTCAGGGAGACAAAAACCGAGAGTCTGGCATGGAATTCACAGTAAAGAAAATGCTAAAAGCTATTTTTCAGGAGAAGGAAGCTCTCAGAAGGAAGGTTAGTGGAACAGGAAGGTAGAAAGAGCAGCAAGATGGTGGCTATGTGAGTAAGTGTCCATCAGCGTTAACGGCATCGTCAGCAGTAACATCTTGTTGGCTTAAAACTGTGGAAAGAATGAAAACAAACGGCAACATTGGCCTGGAATTTGTGAGCGGGTAGACAGGGTTAACTGTTCGTAGAGTTTTGCCTTGTTCATAAAAACAGCATTTAATATTAGACTTTGATAAGTTCAGGAAGCATGTTCTAATCTCTAGGGTAACGACTGAAAGAATATAAAAGACTGCATAATATCTAAGTTCATAGAGTAAAAAAAATGGAATAATAAAAAATGATTCATCCAAAAGTAGTTAGTACAAGAGAGAAAGAAGAATAGATCAAGTGTAAAGAACTTATTAAACCGAGGTATATCAGTAATTACTATTTACAGTATATTTAAATCCCAGCATATTAATATTTGCATTATATATGAATGGAGACCTATTTCTAACCAACAATAAGGAGCAGATATACTCTATCACCTGAATCAACCAAAGAAAGGACAAAATAGATGAAACAATGGTTTTTCAAGACACAGAGAACCAGGCAGAAAGCAGTGACAAGAAATAAATGAGCTAAGCTCTCTTCTTGCCCCAGCTTGCTGCCTCCATAGTTTTGGAGGTGAAGCGTCGTGGCCTCCTGAGCTGAGATGGAGCCGAGGGTCAGAGGGGGACAGGGCAGCTAGTGTTTGCAGGACAGAAGGCCTGGGAGGAGAGGGCTGCAGAGACAGGCCCCTGAGATCTGCCTAGGGTCCCCCTTGAGTATCAAGGCTCAGTAGTGATCAGTAGATGCATAGGAAGCCACTTGAGTTAGGAAAAGAGCCGCCGAAAGCTACAGTCCTCAGGGATCGTACATGGCTGGGGATGGAGGCTGCTACAACTAGCCATGCTGGAAACCTTGAGATTCATGGGGCCCTGGGGAGAGTTCACAGCGGGGTTTTGCCTCAGGAGTGTGAAATATTTAATCCTAGACCAAGCACTGCTCTGGTCTACCTAACAGAGTTTTAAAACAAAGACCCAGCGACCTCTCTGGCAGTCCAGTGTCTGAGACTCAGTGTTCCCAACACAAGGGACCTGGGTTCAATCCCTGGTCAGGAAACTGGATCCTGCATGCCGCAACGAAAAGTCTTCAAGACAGCCTCCTGGCACTGACAGTCTGCTACGGCCCAGCCAACAGAGAGGCTCAAAACTAAAGGTAGCGCTCATTTAAACTGCCAAATGCTTGATAATGAACATCATCATTATGCTGACATCTAAAACCAGGATTTTTCAATCTAGTGTGGTAAGAACTGCACCAATGCTTTCTTCATTGAGCTTCATCACGTGGTAAAAATGCTGAAAATTAAAACAAGTAATTTTCTAAAAAAAAAAAAAGCAAACCCAGTTTGCCCGCTGCAACTGAAAATCCTAAAGATAGACCACCCTGAGTGCTGCAACTAAGGCCTGGTGCAGCTAAATCAATAAATAGAGAAAATAAATAAAATAAAAAAGGCCTCCTCTCTCCAAAGTCTCCCTTTCTAGATTAGAGTTGACAAACTTAAAAAAAAAAGGGAAAGACCCAAAAGGATCACAATATTTCTGAGGACCTTAACAGGATCCCAAAAACAAGAACATAAAAATATCAACACTCAACTAGGTAAAATTCACTATGTTTGTCTTTGAAGCAAAAACTATCAAGCAGGCAAAAAGGTAGAGAAATAAATCAATTGAAACCAACCCAGAACTGAGACAGATGTTAGAATTAACAAAGATATTAAAGCAGTTATTGTAACTGTAATCCACATATTCAAAAGTTAAGTACGGATATAGAAGATATAAAATAGCTCAAGTCAGACTTCTGTAGATGGAATAATTTGTGAGATGAGAAATACACGGAATGGTATGCACAGCAGTTTGGACATTGCAGAAAAAGTGATTAGGGGGTATGAAGACAGAGAGAAAAGAGAATTTAAAAATGGAAAGAGCTTTTGTGAGATTTAGGGCAATTTCAAGTGGCCTAATATATGGTTAACTGGAACCCTGGAAAGAGAGGAGGGGGGAGATATAAAAATATCTGAAGAAATAATTACTAAAATTGTTTCCAAATTTGATGAAAACTATAAACTGACAGCTCCCTGTGAAGCTCAACAAACTTCCAGCACAAGAAACTCAAGTAAGACTATCTTGAAGCGCATCATAATTAAATTGCTCAAAATGAATGGTAAAGAGAAAATCAGCCAGAGAAAAGACATTTTACGTACAGAGGAACAAAGCTAAGAAACGAGCAGATTTCTCATCAGAAGCAATCAAAGCAAGAAGATAGCACAGGAGCAACATCTTTAGATATGAAAAAATAAAACCCTTAGAATTCTATATCTAGGGAAAATATCTTTTCAAAAATGAGGATGAAATAAAGACCTTTTCAGAAATACAAAAGCTGAAAAAAAATTCATGAGCAGCACATTTGTATTACAGAAAATGTTAAAGGAAATGTCAGAGGTAAAATGGTACCAGGTAAAAATGCAGACCCACTAAAGGAATGAATAGTATCTGAAATGGTAACTACATTGGTAATGTGTAAGATTTAAAAAACTATTTAAATTAAAAAACATAATAACAATGTATTGTTGGTTTCATACATTTATAAAAGAAAAATGTATGACCACAATAGCACAAAGGTCATGAACAAAGAAATGGAAATATGCTATTGTTAAGTTTCTTATTTTATACATGAAATGGAATATCATTACCGGTAGATTGTGATAAGTTAAAGATGTGTCTACAACATTTAAAGCAACTGCAAAATACTAAGGAGACCTATAAGTCTAAAAAGGAGATCAAATGGAACTATGAAGAATTCTCGAGAATCCAAAAGAAGGCAGCAGAAGAGGGTAAGAAGAATAGAGAGCAGGTGGAACAGATAGGGTTAAATCTAATTAAAACCCTAGTCATATGAAATGTTAGTGACCTAAACACCCAATTAAAAGTAAGAGACGTCAGACTGGATAAAAAGCAGGAACCAACTATATCTTCAGTCCATAAGAAATCCATTTTACAGGCAGAGACGCAAAGAGATTAAAATTAAAAGAATGGAATGCAATATCGATGCTAACACTAATCACAAAAGCTGAAGTCATTAAATTAATTTAAGACAAAGTGGATTTCCAAGTATCCAAAGTGTGTGCGTGCTCAGTCATGTCCGACTGTTTGCGACCCTGTGGACTGTAGCCCACCAGGCTCTTCTGTCCATGGGATTGTCCAGGCAAGAGTACTGGAGTG
Organism: Oreotragus oreotragus; assembly: GCA_006410675.1. Taxonomy (NCBI): domain Eukaryota; kingdom Metazoa; phylum Chordata; class Mammalia; order Artiodactyla; family Bovidae; genus Oreotragus; species Oreotragus oreotragus. Next base: position 372,830 of record SJYX01002372.1, on the reverse strand, counting down.
GGTGGCCATTTCCTCCTCCAGAGCATCTTCCTGACTCAGGGATCGAACTTGCGTCTGCTGTGTGTCCTGCATTGCAGGTGGATTCTTTACCGTCAAGCCATGGGAGGAGCCCCAAAGTGGATTTTAGGGTGAAGAATATTGCCAAAGATAAGGAAACTCATTTCGTAATGAGAAAAGTTTCAATTCATCAACAGAACATTATCCTAAGCAATTATGTAGCTAATAACAGAGATCTGAAATGCACGAAGCAAAATGTGATAGAACTGCAAAAGGAAATAGAATGAAACTCAGATTTCAGCACCTCTTCCTCAACAATTTGTGAAAGCCCCTCAGACAATCATTATGGATATGGTTTCTGTCCCAGGCGCCCAGCCCACGCAGCGCCTGGTGGCGGGAAAGCCAGCTCACTTTACTGAGATCAGTCTCCGGGGTCCCCGCCACCTTCGATTGATCACGTGGACACTAAGCCACGTGCTAGCGTCTCGTCTTCACGATTATGTCCATTTGTCCATTTGTGTTTTCCGCGCCGTGTCATCAGATGTAATCCTCAGAAATAACCCACACCAGCCTCTGGCTAAATCAGATTGATTATATTCTTTGCAGCCAAAGATGGAGAAGCTCTATACAGTCAACAAAAACAAGACCAGGAGCTGACTGTGGCTCAGATCATGAACTCCTTATTTCCAAATTCAGACTGAAATTGAAGAAAGTAGGGAAAACCGCTAGACCATTCAGGTATGACCTCAATCAAATCCCTTATGATTATACAGTGGAAGTGAGAAATAGATTTAAGGGCCTAGATCTGATAGAGTTCCTGATGAACTATGGAATGAGGTTCGTGACATTGTACAGGAGACAGGGATCAAGACCATCCCCATGGAAAAGAAATGCAAAAAAGCAAAATGGCTGTCTGGAGAAGCCTTACAAATAGCACTGAAAAGAAGAGAGGCGAAAAGCAAAGGAGAAAAGAAAAGATATAAGCATCTGAATGCAGAGTTCCAAAGAATAGCAAGAAGAGATAAGAAAGCCTTCTTCAGCAATCAATGCAAAGAGATAGAGGAAAACAACAGAATGGGAAAGACTAGAGATCTCTTCAAGAGAATTGGAGATACCAAGGGAACATTTCATGCAAAGATGGGCTCGATAAAGGATAGAAATGGTATGGACCTAACAGAAGCAGAAGATATTAAGAAGAGGTGGCAAGAATACACAGAAGAACTGTACAGAAAAGATCTTCACGACCCAGATAATCATGAGGATGTGATCACTAATCTAGAGCCAGACATCTTGGAATGTGAAGTCAAGTGGGCCTTAGAAAGCATCACTAAGAACAAAGCTAGTGGAGGTGATGGAATTCC
>SJYX01002372.1:344700-369252 GCA_006410675.1 Oreotragus oreotragus | reverse complement strand
GTCAAGGCTATGGTTTTTCCTGTGGTCATGTATGGATGTGAAAGTTGGACTATGAAGAAAGCTGAGCGCCGAAGAATCGATACTTTTGAACTGTGGTGTTGGAGAAGACTCTTGAGAGTCCCTTGGACTGCAAGGAGATCCAACCAGTCCATTCTGAAGGAGATCAACCCTGGGATTTCTTTGGAAGGAATGATGCTGAAGCTGAAACTCCAGTACTTTGGCCACCTCATGCAAAGGGTTGACTCATTGGAAAAGACTCTGATGCTGGGAGGGATTGGGGGCAGGAGGAGAAGGGGACGACCGAGGATGAGATGGCTGGATGGCATCATGGACTCGATGGACGTGAGTCTGAGTGAACTCCGGGAGATGGTGATGGACAGGGAGTGCTGCGATTCATGGGGTCGCAAAGAGTCGGACATGACTGAGCGACTGAACTGAACTGAACTGAACTGAGCCTCTGACAACCATGAAGCAATCCGTTACACGTGGGTCTGAACTTGTGGACTCGGTTCAAATAGCAAATAAACCTATAACAGGAAAAAAAAAAACAAAAAACAAAAAAAACAGCACTATCCATTAACTTGACCTAAGTAACATTTGTTGAACCCTCTACCCAGCAACAGTAGAATACACATGCTTTTCATGGCATACTGAATGTTTACCAAGATTGACCCCATTGTGAGCCACGAAACAAATCTCCATACATTTGAAAAGGATTCAAGTCACCGGGGCTTTCCTGGCGGTCCAGGAGTTGAGAATCCGCCTGCCAGTGCAGGAGACACAGGTTACAGGTTCCGTCCCTGGTCCAGGAAGATCCCACATTCTGTGGGGCAACCAAGCCTGTGCATCGCAGCTATTGAGCCTGAGCTCTAGAGCCGGCCAGCCAGTCACTGAACCCCAGAACTACTGCAGGCTGGGCGCCTAGAGGCCATGGTCTGCAACAAGAGAAGCCACTGCAAAAAGAAGCCCCACACGGCAAGAAAGACCAGCCACCGCTTGCCACAACTCGAGAGAGCCCGCGTGCAGCACCAACGACCCAGCAAAGCCCATAATCGATCAATCAGTCTTTTTTTTTTAAAAAGGACTCAGGTCATCAAATATGCTCTTTGATAAGAATGGAACTTAATTAGAAACCAGTAACAGAAAACTCTCTGAAAAATCCCTGTATAATTAGAAGCAACATAGCTTATAGATAATCTGTAGATAACGACGAAATCAAAACAGAAATTAGAAAGTATTGGGATCTGAAGGCGTGTGAAAACAGATTAGATCTGTGTGATGCTATCAAAGCACTGCTTCGGGGGAATCTGATAGTTGTAGACAGATAAATTAAGATCGAAGAGAGGTCTCACATCAATAATCTTAGCTTCTATCTTTAATCAGAAAGATAAGAGCATGTAAACAGACATGGAGGCTTCCCAGGTGGCGCAAGTGGTAAAGAATCTGCCTGCTGATGCAGGAGAAGCAGGAGACGCGAGGGTTGGGAAGACGTTCGATCCCTGGGTTGGGAAGATTCCCTGGAGGAGGAAATGGCTACTCACTCCAGTAGTTTCGCCTGGAGAATCCCATGGGCAGGGAGAGCCTGGGAGGAGCTACAGTCCACAGGGTCACAAAGAATCAGATGCAACTGAGCACAACACTGCATACCTATATACATTGATGGAAAGATTTATAATCCTTCTAAACCAGGAATCAAGACAAGAACTGGACAAAAACAGTTGATCTTGATTCTGAAGTTCACACATACAGACCGGGTCATCAAGAAAACAAAACAAAACAAAACAAGTTTGAGAAGACCCGTGACAAGATGGAGAGTTTCAAGACAGAACTGGAATTCATAGAAAGAATCAAATAGGAATTCTAGAACTGAAAAATATAGTATCTGAACCCAAAGAACTCACTACAAGAATTTAACAAGGGACTAGATGAAGGAAAAGATAAGATTAATGTATTAGAAAACGGATCAATAGAACATAGTGAAATGGAAACGGGGGGGGGGAGGGGAACAAAAGAAAGGAAAATACAGAAAGAGGATTAGAGGCAAGTAAGGCAGAATGAAAGGTGTGAATTTAGTTGAAGTCCCAGAAGAGAGAATAGGAAAGAAATAATATTTGAAGTGATATTGCTTAAGAAGTTTTCCAAAATTGATGAAAGACAGAATTCACAGATTTCAGGAGCTCTGAAACTCTAAAAGAAGAAAAAAAAAATTATACCTAGACAGATCATAGCAAAGCTTCCAATGCCCTCGTCCAGTGGATCTTCCCAACCCAGGGATCAAACCCACAACTCTCACGTCTCCTGCATTGGGAGACAGGTTCTTAACCACTAGCGCCACCTGGGAAGCCCAAGTATAAAATTAAAAATATTAAAAGTTGCTAGAGAACAAAAGACGGATTACCTTCAAAGTTCAACAGTAACACTGAAGTATAAAATTCATAAAAATGGTGGAAACCAGAGACGACAGAAAGGCATCTTTAAATCGCTGAACGGCAATGCATGCTTACTCACAGTTCTATATATATAAGAATTGTTTGGGTATTCTGGGTCCCTTGAGTTTCCTAGGAAATTTAGGGTCAGCTTAGCTTTTATGGAGAAGCCAGTTGAGATTCTGATACAGATTTCATTGAATCTGTAGGTCAGTTTTGAGATATTGCCATCTTCATAGTAGGACGCCTTCAGGTCCATGAACATTTATTTAGATTGTCTTCGGTGTCTTCCATCTATTTAAAAAAAAAATCATTTTCAGAGTATAAAGCTTGCACTTTTGGGGTCAAGTTTATCCTAAGTATTTCACTATTTTTGATGCTGCTGTAAATGGAATTGTCTTCTTAGTTTCATTTTTGGATTGTTCATTGCAAGAAATACAGCTGATGTCTATGACCTGGCTGAGCTTGTTAGTTAAAATGACATTTTTAGTGCATCTTTAGGATGTTCTGTATACAAGAGCATGTCATCTGTCAACAGAGACAGCTGTACTTCTTCCCTTCCAATCTGGACCCCTTTAATTTGTTTTTCTTGCCTAACTGTCCTGGCTGGAATGTCCAGGACAAGGTTGAGGAGAAGTGATGAGTGGACATCCTTGTCTCATTCCTTATCTTGGTGAAAAGCATCCAGTCTCTCACCATGCAGTGTAACACTACTGGTCAAGGTGGGTTTTTCATACTTGACATTTATCAGATTGAGGATGTTCTTTTCTGTTCCTGGTTTGTATCATGTTTTTAATCGTGAAAGGGTGTTGATTTTTGTTGAATGCTTTTATTCTGTCTATTGAGATGATCACGTGCTCTTAAAAAGTCTATTGATATGCCTTTGTTGTATTGACCTCTGTATGTTAAATCAACCTGTATTCCTGGGATAAACTTGATTATGGTGTATAATCCTTTTACTGTATTGATGGATTTGATATTTTACATGTATATTCGTAAGAGATACTGATCTGTAGTTTTCTTGTGATGTCTTTGATTTCAGTACATTATGGGGTAATACTAGCCTCATCGAATGAGTCAGAAGTGGTCTCTCTTCTTTTTTGGGGGAAGAGTTTGTAAAGAATTGATATTAATTTTTCCTTTAATATTTGGTAGATTTCACCAGTGAGTGAGTGAGTGAGTGAAGTCGCTCGGTCGTGTTCGACTCTTTGCGACCCCATGGACTGTAGCCAGCCTACCAGGCTCCTCCCTCCATGGGATTCTCCAGGCAAGAGTACTGGAGTGGGTTGCCATTTCACCAGTGAAGAAATCTAAACCTGGGCTTGTCTTGGTTACTAACGCAACTTCTTCGCTTGTTAGAGGTAGAGTCAGATCTAAAAATTTTTTCTGTAGCAATCTTTTAAGAAAAATTTCTGTGTAATCTAACCTGTCTAATTTAATGGCGTACCATTTTTCATAGTATTGCTCTATAATCCTTTTTATTTCTGTAGAGCCTGCAGTCATGTCCTCTGTTCTATTCCTGACTTTTGGGTGATTTGAGTCTTCTCTCTCTCACACTGGCTAAAGGTCTGTGCACTTGGTTGATCTTTTCAAAGAAACAGCACTTGGTTTTGTTGATTTGCTCTGGTTTTCCTTTCTTTATTTCATTAATTTCTTCTGTCGTCTTTGTCCTTCCTTTTTTCCTGCTTGTCTTAGGGTTAGCTGGCTTTTCTTTTTCCAGTGTGTTAAGGTAGAGGGTTATTTGACCTCCGTCTTCTTTTTAAACACAAATTTTGTAGCTATAAATTTCAGTCCGCGTTAGTGGCATCCCGTGCCTTTGGGTACGTGGTGTCTTCATTTTCACCCCGGAGTATTTTTGAATTTCTCCTGTAACTTCTTCTGTGACTTACTGATTATTCAGGAGTGTGCTGTTTAATTCCCACATTTGGTGAGGCCCCCAAATTCCTTTCTTCGGTTGACTTGTGATGTCACTGCGTTGCAGTCAAAGGCCCTATTTTGTACGGTTTCATTTTTTTAAGGTTTATCGAGGTTTGTTCTGTGACCTAATACATGTCTGTCTGTTCTGGAGAACGGTCCGCGTGGGCTCGAGAGGAACGCGTGCTTGGCTGCTGGAGTCCGTCCCTGGTCGGCCTGCCACGCTGTTCAGATCGTACATGCTTGGCAGGCTGCTTTGGAGCCGGGGCTACATGTGTAACACCTGGGTTCCTTCAACCCGCCACGCGCCTCCAGCTCCCATCTCGGGCCGTCTGTCTGCACTTCCCAGAATGACACGGGGTGGAAGCAGCAGGAGCGAGGGTTCAGGTCTTGTTTCTAACCATCGGTTCAGCTCAGTCGCTCAGTCGTGTCCGACTCTGCGGCCCCTCGGCTGCAGCACGCCAGGCTCGCCGTCCATCACCAGCCCCCGGCGCTGGCTCAGACTCACGTCCCCCGAGTCGGTGATGCCATCCAACCATCTCGTCCTCTGTCGTCCCCTTCTCCTGCCTTCAGTCTTTCCCAGTATCAGGGTCTTTTCAAATGAGTCAGTTCTTCGCATCAGATTTCTAACCATAGGGGGAAAGTATTTAGTATTTCACCAGTAAGAGTGATGTCAGCTACAGTTTTATTCATTTTTTTAGACACACTATCAGGTCGAGGATAGGAGTTTCTTTCGTTTTCCTAGTTTACTGAGAGGTTTTTTTTTTTTTTATTACAAAGAGGGATTTGATTTTATCAAATTCTTTTATGTTTCTATTGAGGTGATTATTTGGTTCTCTACTTTTTCTGTTAATGCAATGAATTATGTTACATTGCTTAGTTTTTGAACGTTAAACCAACTTTGCAATCTGGGATATACCTCAATGGGTCTTGATGTATTATTCTTTTAAAAAAATCCTTTTTTTTTTTTTTTAAGTTGCTATTATTTCTTTAAGGATTTTTAATGTATATTCACGGGAGGCATTGACCTGTAATTTTTCATTTTGAATGTCCCTCTCAGATTGCTAAAAAAGTTATCCTGCCTCAGAAGTGAACCAGGAAATCCTCCTTCTTTCTCTATTAAAAAGTTTGTGCAATTTTGGTGTTTTTCTTCCTTAAACATTTTGGAGAATTTTGGAGTGGACTCTCTTGACTGGAGTGTTCTCTGTGGGCAGGTTTGTTTTTTTAATTATGGATACAGTTTATTTAATAGGTACATATTGTGCAATTCTTCTTGGACCATTTTTCATGTTGTTTTTCAAATTATGTAATTATATTCATTTAATGTAAAATTTCAAGTATATTTGCATAAAGTTGTTTCCAATGTTTTATTATCTATTTAATGTGGACACCTACATTGGTGTGCCTCTTTTCATTTTCTAAATTCATTATTTGTGTCTTCTTTCTTTCTGAAACTCAGGTTTGCTAAGGGCTAGTTTTTAATGTTTACAAGGGAGCAATTTTTAGCTTTTTAGCTAAACTTTTTAGCAATTTTTAGCTTTGCTTGTTTTTCTGCTGTGTCTGTTTTATGTTTTTTGCTCTCAACTTTTACTTTTGGAACTTAATTATTTATGTTTTATTTTCTTGATTTAATTTGATATTATTTTTGGGAGGGTCAGATCATTGATTTTCAATTTGTTTTCTTTTCTAAGATATACATTGAAAGCTCTAAGCCCTGGTTTAGCTGAATTTCAAAGGTTTTGTACTTGTATTGTTCAGTTCAAACTATTTTCTATTTTTCATAGTGATTTATTCTTTGATCCACAGGTTATTTAGAAATGCCTTGTTTAATTTCCAAACATCTGGTGGTTTTTAGTTATAGTACTGTCATTTTCATCTAGTTTAATTTTACTCTGATCAGGTAGCCCACTTTGTATAACATTATTTTAATCACTTAAAACTTATTTAGATTTTATTTGTGGCCCAAGATGTGGAGTGTTTGATGAATATTCCACGTGCCTTTAACAAGAACACGTACTTGGAAGTTTCTGGAAGTGGTGGTGTGTATATGGCAATTAGGTCATTCATCATGTTGTTCTCCTATATACTTATTTTTTTCTCCACCTGTTCTGACAATTTCTGTGAGAGGGGTGGTAAAATCCTCAACTAGGTTTGCAGGTGCTTATTTATCTTTTTATTCCTGCCAACTTTTGCTCGGTATATTTTGAAGCTGTATTATTAGGTCCATACACATTTAGGATTTTTAAGGTTTTCCTGTTGAATCGACACTTTAATCATTATGGATTATCCCTCTTCATTTCTAGTAATATTTCTGGCCTTAAAATTTCCATTGCTCTCTTTAGTTGTGGTCATTCTGGCTTTCTTCTGGTTAGTGACGACACAGTACCTCGCCTTTCATCCCTTCGCTTTCAATCTTTCCCTGTCCCTCAATTATCCTTATATGTAGAGTGTGCATTTGGTAAACAGCACACAGATGGGTCTTGGTGTTCAGCCAGGCTACCACTTTTGCCTTTTAATTGGAGTGTTTATTCCATAACATTTAATAAAATGAACTGGTGTCTTGAGTTTAAGTCTATCAACCTACTATGTTTTCTACATGTTCCATCTGTTTCTTATTCCTTAAGTGAGTTCTCTTATTTTATGAATAATCAAGTGTTTGTACATTTGATCTATTTAGATTTTAATGTCATGATTTAAAAAAATTTTAATATCATTTTAGTGGTTTCCATGGACTGGAGATTTCAGTATGAATTCCTGACTTACTGCTGTCTGTCTTAAGCTAGTACATTTATCACTTCCCAAGCAGTGCAAGAACCTTACAAAAGTCTAGCTCTGTGTATCCTCTCCACCCTTTATTTTAATGTTCCCACATTTTTTTTTAACTTCTATTTTATAACCTCACAGCCCATTCTTATTTTTGTTTTAAACAGTCAACGTGCATTCACAAAAAATAATGTAAATATATTTTTAACCACTTATTTACCTTTTTGTATGTTCCTTACTCCTGTAATTCTGTTTCCATCTGGGGCTATTTCTCCTTGTCTTAAAGAAAAAGATCTTGCTTCCCAGTTCTTGTATTGCTGGGCAACTAGTGACAAAACCTCTTAACTTGTGTTTCTCTAAAAATGGGAAAATGCCTTTGTTGTTCAGTTGCTCATTCATTTTTAACTCTTTGCGAGCCCATGGACTGCAGTACGCCGGTCTTCCCTGTCCTTCACTGTCTTCTGGAGTTTGCTCAAACTCATGTCCATTGAGTTGATGATGCCACCCAGTCATCCCATCCTCTGTCATCCCCTTCTCCTGACTTCAGTCCTTCCCAACATCAGGGGCTTTTCCAGTTGGCTCTTTGTATCAGGTGGCCAAAGTATTGGAACTTCAGCTTCAGCCTCAGCATCTCCTCCCAAAGAATATTCAGGGTCGGTTTCCTCCAGGACTGACTGGGTCGATCTCCTTGCTGTCCAAGGGACGCTTCAGCAAGAGTCCTTTGTCCAAGCGTCTTCTTCAGCGCCACAATTTGAAAACATCAGTTTACCTTCATCTTTTTCCTTAAAAAATTTTAAAATATTGAAATAATTATAGATTTACTGGATGTTGCAAAGACAGCACCCAGAGAGCCTATGTACTCTTCATCCAGTTTCCCCAATAGTTACATCTTTATATATAATTTTAGTGCAAGATCAGGACACTGACATTGATCCAAGGTGTATGGATAGTTCTGTGCCATTTTATGACCCCTGAAGATTCATGTAACCACCCCTGCAGTCAAGATACAGAACTGCCCCATCATCACAAAGACGTTGGTGCCAGCACCTACCAACCTGAGAGACACAGAAAGCTTCCTCCCTGGAGTCTCTTTACTTCCATCATTTTTAACAGAACTGTCTTAAACATTTCTTCTACCCACACAGAAACCCGCAGCAGGCAATGTTATGCTTTCTGGCTCTACTATCAGACCTAGTTTAGAAGTCTCAAGCAAGGAGACTGTAGTAGTTACTCACTTCTTGCTCTTTCTGCTGTTCACTTTACCTTCCTGATGTTCCAGGATTCCTTCTTTTATTCCCTTTCTGTTTCAAGAACTTGCTTTGGCTAGTCTTTTTGGGTAGATCAAGCTCTAGTGGAGGTGACCCGTTTTAATTTCCCTCTTACTCCTGGTACACCACCCGTACTCCCTGCACGTGGTCCTGATTCCTTTACCTCTAGATCTACTCTTTCTGCCATCTCATCTCAAAGCCCAGGGGGCCTTCCCAAGCCCTTCACTCTTGCTGGGGGTGGATTCCCACCTCTGTCCCACTGTTCTTCACGGCTGGCATTTCTCAGCTTAACTCCTGAGTCTCCTGGATGGGTTTGCTCTGATTCTTAGAGTCTCACCCTAAGCAGTCGCAGTGGGACAGCACCTTGAGGGGAACGGGGACAGAGGCCTTGATGCTCACTTCTTGGTGGTCTCCACCTCAGCATCTTGCCCCTCGACTCACGCGACTTGGCATCAGTCAAGCGCCTCTGGCCTCTGTGTTCTCAGCTCACAAGAGTTGAGAACTCCTTCGTGTCTGGACTTGGTTCCCCAGCGTCGGGAGGTGGAAACGCCCCTGTGGGAAGAGTGGGGAATTTTTGTGGCATTCACATCATGGACTTCTCTCTCTCCTCTTACTGGGCAAACTTTCCGAATTCTGTCTGCCTCGGTGGTTCAGTCCTTCACGTGATTGTTTCATATTTTATCCACCTTTTTCAGTTGTTATCAGCGAGGAGATTAGCTCTGTAAGGCCTGCTATTATCCCTTCTCTGTTAAAATTCCTTTCTAAAATTCAATGCATTATACTCTCTGATGATAAAATTTCCCCAGATTTGTCTGATGGGAGCCTCCTCTATCTGTTTCTTCTGAAATCTTGACATGCCGCCATCAGTTTTGATTGCTTCCTTCTTTTCTGGCACAAATAATTTTGACTTTTCTTGCCCCAGGATTGTTACCAACTCCTAGGCCAGTTCAATGGAGAGAGCTAAAAAGCAAATATTTCAAAATGAGCTCATGTTAATACTTCTCATTTCACCCCAACATCCTTCCCTATTCCAATTTTGCATCCCCTTTCTCCTACAAGGAGCCCTAGTTTTCAGTGACATCCCTATGCTTGCTTTCTGCTCAGTCCTACAATACACAGAAAACAGTTTAAGAATTGCAGCCTCAAATCCACTACTGATAACAAACGTTTTAGAAAAGTTCAGAATCTCTTTTAGTTCTTTTTATGCTCACACAGACAGAGCAATGTTCCAAAACCACTTGAATGATTCCTTTTTTTCTTTTATGTGGTTATGTTATCAAACTGATGATAGTTGTATGTATTTGTTTCTGTTTGTACTTGATTTCAGGGTATTTCTCAAATCGTGTTGATTTAATTAATTTTATGAATGTATAAAATTCTTGCAGAGTCAGACACAACAGCGACTGAACTGAAGAATGTGTAATATATGAACGTGGTTCAAAAGACAAAGTAGTTTAAAAAGGTATATTCAGAGTAGTCCCATTCCACCTCACTTTCCCTTAATATGAGCAAATCTGAGCATTAAAAAACAACAAAAAAATATATATATAAGATTTCCACTTTTATAGCTAACCAATTTCACTGGTTTCTGTTTTATTCTTCCTATTTCTTTTGCAGATCTCCATACTCTTCTCTATTTCTTTGGGGGAAATTAGGGTGTTTAAACTTCCTGTCTTTGCTGGTAAAGACAGCAAATTTTGGTAAATTGTACATTCCTAGAAAAGTATCCATTTCATCAGTTCATCTAAGTTTTCACATTTATTTTCACAGAGTTGTGCAAAGTTATCTATTATGGTTTTTTGGAGACTCCATTTTTGCAATATGTATTCCCTTCTTACCATCTCTTTTATCCATGACCACACCGCACAGCCCGTGGGGCCTTATAGTTCCCCTACCAGGGATCAAACTTGTGCCCCCCTGGGGTGGAAGCACAGAGTCTTAACCACTGGACCGCCAGGGAATTCCCAATCCATATTTTTCTTGATAACTAAACACTTCTCTCTTTTGTAATCTTTTTCAAAACATCAGATTTTTGATTTATTAGGTAGCCCCATGGCTACTATTTTTCAGCTCATTAATTTCTTTTAAAAAATTGAGGTATAAGTCACATGGTGTACAGTGAAGTATTTAAAAATGTACAATTTAGTAAGATTTGGTGTTCACAATGTTGTGTAATCACTTCTCTCTCTAGTTTCAAAAAAAATTTCACCACCCCTTAAAAGTACCCATTAAGTAGTTATTTCATATTCTCCCCTGCTCCTGTGGTGATCAGCTTTTTGTCTCTATGCATTTGCTTGTTTCAGATATATAAACGGAGTCAGATACTATGTGACCTTTTGTTTCTGCCTTCTCCACTTAGCATAATGTTTTTTGCTAGTGGCGGCATACATCAGTACTTGGTTCCTTTTTATAGCTAAATAACATTTCACTGTATGGATAATCCATATTTAGTTTATCTATTCACCAGCTGATGGGCATTTGGTTCTTTCACTTTACCTTTTGACTGTTATAATCATGTTGCTGTGGACATTCACACCTGTTTCTGTGTGGACATATGTTTTCATTTCTCTTGGGTAGAGTCCTAGGAGTGGAATTGCTCAGACAAATGGTAACTTTGGGTTTAATATTTTGAGGCATTACCAGAGTATTTTACTAAAGTGGCTGCTTCATTCCCATCCCCATTGCCTCATTCATCTCTGCTTTTTAAGCACCATTATTTTTTTATTGTGCACTCTTTAGATTGACTTTGCTGTTCATCTTCTAGTTCTTTTGGGTTGGGAATGTAGCTCACTTATATTTATTGTTTCACTTTTATTGATTCAAGTATTTGCTTTTCTAAATGGAAGTATTGTTGATTTGCAATGTTGTGTTAATTACTGCCGTGCAACAAAGTGATTCAGTTATACACATGCATACATTCTTTTTTTATATTCTTTTCCATTATGGTTTATCCCAGGAGTTTGGATATAGCTCCCACGCAGGAGGCCCTTGCTGTTTATCCATTCTAAATGTAATAGCTTGCATCTACTAACCCCAAACTCCCAGTCCATCCCTCTCCCTCCCCGTCTCCCTTGGCAACCGCAAGTCTGTTCTCTGTGTTGTGGTGTTCAGTTGCTAAGTCATGTCCGAATCCTTGCGACCACATGGACTGCAGCACAACCAGCTTCCCTGTCCTTCACCATCTCCCAGTGTTTGCTCAAATCCATGTCCATTGTGTCGGTGACGCTATGTAACCGTCTCATCCTCTGCCACCCTCGTCTCCTTTTGCCTTCAGTCTGCTTTGTAGGTAGAGTCATTTGTGGCATATGTTAGATTCCACATATAAGTGATACCATATGATATTTGTTTTTCTCCTTCTGACTTACTTCTTAGCATGACCGTCTCTAGTGGCATCCATGTTGCTGCAAATGGCATGATTTCATTCCTTTTTATGCCTGAGTAGTGCTCCGATGTCGGAGAAGGTGATGGCACCCACTCCAGTACTCTCGCCTGGAAAATCCCATGGACGGAGCAGCCTGGAAGGCTGCAGTCCATGGGGTCGCTGAGGGTCGGACACGACTGAGTGACTTCATTTTCCCTTATCACTTTCATGCATTGGAGAAGGCAATGGCAACCCATTGCAGTGTTCTTGCCTGGAGAATCCCAGGGGCGGGGGAGCCTGGTGGGCTGCCGTCTCTGGGGTCGCACAGAGTCGGGCACGGCTGAAGCGACGCAGCAGCAGCGATCGCAATGGTGCTCCAGTGAATTTATGTGCCTCACCGTCTTCATTTGTTCATCTGTTGCTGGACCTTTAGGTTGTTCCCATGCTTTGGCTATTGTGAACAGTCCTGCTATAAACAGCGACCATTTGTGTGTCTTTTTGAATTCTAGTTTCGTCTGGCTATAGGCCCAGGAGCAGGACTGTAAGATCATGTGGTAATTCTATCCTCAGTTTTCTGAGGACCCTCCGCACTGTTTTCCATAGTGGCTGCACCAGCTTACATCCCCGACTGTGCAGGAGGGCTCCCTTTTCTCCACGCCCTCTCTTGCATTTCTTGTCTGTGCGTCTGACTGGTGTGAGGTGATGCCTCTTTGTAGTTTTGATTTGTACTTCTCTAAGAATTAGTGATGTTGAGCATCTTTTCATATGCCTACTGGCCATCTGCATGTCTTCTTTGGAGAAATGTTTATTAAGGCCTTAGCCTGCCCATTTTTCCACTGGGTTGTCTTTTGTTGTTGCTGAGCTGTCTGAGCTACTTTCATATTTTGGAGATCAAGCTTTGCATCATTTGCAAATATTTTCCCCATTCCATAGACTGTCTTTTTTTTTTTTTTAATAGTTTCTTTGCTGTGCCAAAACTTTAAGTTTGATTAGATCCCTTTTGTTTATTTCTGTTTTATTTCTGTTACCTTGGAAGACTGACCGAAAAAAACATTGTTATGATTTATGCCAGAGAATATTTTGCCTATGCTCTCTTCTAGGAGTTTTAAGATGTCATGACATATTTAAGTCTTTAAGTGATTTTGAGTTTATTTTTGTGCTTAGGGTGAGGGTATGTTCTAACATCGATTTATATGCAGCTGTCCAACTTTTCCAGGTGTCTCTAGTCATAAAGAACTCACTTGCCAATGCAGGAGACACAGGATGTGGGTTTGACCCCTGGGTTGGGAAGATCCCTTGGAGGGGGGCATGGCAACCCACTCCAGTATGCTTGCCTGGAGAATTCCATGGACAGAGGAGCCTGGCGGGCTACAGTCCATAGCGCTGTAAAAGAGCTGGACACGACGGAAGCAACTTAGCATGCACACACATGTCCAGCTTTCCCAGCCCCATTTGCTGAGGAGATCTTTCCCATTTTGTACTCTTGCCTTTTGACCAAAGATTGCTGACCGCAGGTGCTGGCGTGCAGCTGCTCAGCTGTGTCTGACTCTCGGTGACTCCATCGACGGTGGCTCACCAGGCTTCCCTGTCCCTTTACCAGCTCAAATTCACGTCCACTCAGGTACTGATGCCATCCAGCCATCTCGTCTCTGTTGTCCCCTTCTCCTCCTGCCTTCGATCTTTCCCAGCATCAGTGTCTATTCCAATGAGTCAGCTCTTTGCATCAGGTGGCCAAAGGATTGGAGCTTCTGCTGCAGCCTCAGTCCTTCCAGTGAATATTTAGGGTTGATTTCCTCCAGGATGGACTGGTGTGATCTCTTTGCAGTCCAAGGGACTCTCAAGAGTCTTCTCCAGCACCACAGTTCGAAGGCATCAGTTCTTTGGCACTCAGCCTTTTTTATTGTCCAGCTCTCACATCTGTATATGACTACTGGAAAAACCATAGCTTTGACTATAAGGACCTTTGTATGCCATCTATGGGGTCACACAGAGTTGGACACGACTGAAGTGACTTAGCAGCAGCAGCAGGCAAAGTGGTATCTCTGCTTTTTAATACGCTGTCTAGGTCTGTCATAGCTTTTCTTCCAAGGAGCAAGCGTCTTTTAATTTCATGGCTGCAGTCACTGTCCGCAGGTGTGTGGTTTATCTCTGGGCTCTTTGCTCTGTTCCACTGATATGCGTGTCTGTTTCTGTACCGATATCACAGTGTTTTGATTGCTATAGGAAGCTGCCGGAAGTCTGAGGTGGACGGGTATGCCTCCTGCTTTCTGATTCCTCACCCCATCCCCGGATTGCTTTGGCAATTCCAGGCCTTGATGGTTCCATATAAAATTTTGGATTATTTGTTCCAGTTCTGAAAAAATGCCATAGCGAATTTGATAGGGATATCACATTGTCTGTAGATTACTTGATATAAGTATTTGAAGTCATGAATTTTCTCTGTCTTTAAAGCACCCGAAAGATGAGATGTCATTATTTTTAAAGCAATCCTGCCATTTTAGTTTGTATTTGGCCTTTCACCTGAGTGTTGTCTGAGAGGAATTTTGAATTTCCACGCAGAAAAAACAATTTTGAACGTGTTTTTAATTTCCACTTTATATAGTGCCTTATATTCAGTGAAATTCAGCCGTGTGGGTTCTACATTACGAAAAGTATTGTGATGTGTGTGTGTGTGTGTTGGTGATTGTTCCTTGCATGTTGGAGAGGAAGGTATATTCTCTGTTACGGTGGCATAAATTTCATACAAAGCCGTAAGGGCCCCCTTATCTCACTGACAGCACCGCTCAGCTTCCTCACAGCGTCCCTGCCTCTCTTGCTGCCGCCGTCGCTGCTCTTGGCTCGGCTGAGAGGCGTGCACTTAGCTCCCTGTGAGTGCTGTGACTGCCCATGGTCCCTCGCCTCTCCTGTAGCTTTCTCTCTGTGAAGGTGGTTGCTGTGTTATTTGTTGCATAGGCATTCCTATTAAATCCCCTCAGGCCTAATAACATACCACATTGTCACACTGAATGCTTTTCGGCCTGAATTCTACCTTGTCTAACATCAGAATCGAACCCCTGCTTGTTTATTGTCTCCATTCGCTGGTCCCGGGATTGCCAGTCTTTCTAAATCACTCGGCCTGCAGCTCTCCGAGCTGGTTTGAAATCTTTTCTTTTAGGAGGTGACTTAAGCCTATTCGCACTCACTGCTGAGACGGGCTGGCCTCCGCTCTGCCCTGTTACCGTAGGTGATATTTACTGTATATATGGTATTGCATTTATTCTATGTCTCTCTCTATGTGTTCTGTTTTCTTTGTTCCTATTTTTTAAGGTGCACTTTCCTTTATTCTTATGTTTTTTTTTTCTTTTTGTAATCAGCTTTATTGAGATCTATTTCACACACCGAACATTTTATCCATTTAAAATGTGCAGTTCAATGGTTCTTGGTGTATTACACTATTCATTTTTAAAACTTATGGTAAATATATACACTACACAGTTTATCATTTTAACCATTTTAAAGTGTATAATTCAGTGGCATGAAGTACACTTATAATATTGTGCAACCATAGCCTCTATTTGCAAACCTTTTCGTTACCCCAAACAGAAAGCAATAACCATTAAGCAACACCCCCCAGCCCCTGACGGCCTCTAGTGGACGTTCCATCTCTGTGACTTTGACTAATCTCAGTACCTCTTACACGTGGGATCATGCAGAAGGTGTCCTTTTATCTCTGCCTCATTTCACTCTGCATAATGTCTCTCAGGGTTTAGCCTCACCACAGCATGCTTTTGTTTTTGCGTTTCATTTGCAAGTGGGGGAGGTCTATGGTTTGGTTTGATTGGCTATTTTTATTCTAGTATCATTTACAGTGTCTAATTAGCTGGGGTCGTTACTGAACTGGCATTTCTATAGGTCAGAAATGGTCAGATATTGGTCATGTCAAACGGTGCAAGCTAATATTGTTTGGTTTGTCGGTGTTAAGTGACATTCGCTGTCTCCCATCTATTATTTATGTGGCAATCAGTGCGTTTATGCTGTGTCGCCCTTCCCCTCTCCCTTCTCTTCCCACTTTTAATTGCTTTTTTTTTTTTCTATTTTGTCAAAACATGTGTATTTTGTTTCCTCTCTGATCTCTGTCTTCGTATTAGTCTCAGATCTGTAGTTAAACGTATCCAGTGCTTGCCACTGGGCTTCCCAGATGGTGCTTGTGGTAAAGAACCTGCTTGCCATGCAGCAGAAATGAGATGGGCTGGATCCCTGGGTTGGGAAGATCCCCTGGAGGAGGGCATGGCAACCCACTCCAGTATTCTTGCCTGGAGAACCTTATGGATAGAGGAGCCTGGTGGGCTACAGTCCATGGGGTTGCAAAAGAGTTGGACACGGCTGAAATAACTTAGCACAAAGCACAAACACAACGCTCGCCACCAGCCTTCTAGTAGATTCTCCCAGAAGGGCTTGAGAGCATGATATTCCCTGGGTTCTTGCCGATTTGAATCTGCTTTTCATAGCCTGGATGGTTGAAGGATGGCTCAGCCTGATAATCCCTATAATTTCCCATTAAGTTCATTCAGGTGTCCACGCTGTCAGGTTAAGTACACCATTTTTTGAAGCCAAGTGGGATCCGCTAAGTGAGTCATTTACACTTTTCCACCCCCATTTCCTCTCTCAGCTCTTCAACCCTTGACAAATCTCATTCTTTGGACAGCTGCTCCAGTGTGGAACCGTCAAGCCTGTATTCTGATGCCATTTCTTCCCCCCACGTAACTTTGAAACAGACAGTCCTGTCACAGCTGCGATTGTATTAGAGTCCCCCATTTGATTGTGTCATTTAATGTGGAAGTTACATCTGCATACAAACTTTTGATACAAGAGGCTGTGAAGACTGCTGTGCACGGCTTGAATCCCAGGGTTTTCCAGAACACACTCTTGATGCGGAGCTGTGGTACCTTTCATCGGTCCAGCACATCTGTATGGGACACAGCGGGCCTCTGGAATGAACTTTCCAGCTCCAAGTATTAATTTGCCAGTTGCAATGCTTCATTCCCAGTAATTTGTTTGGGGACTATTTTCAAGAGCCAACCGTGTCTCCCAGTCTGTTTCCTTCAGGGATTCCAATTAACACCATTAACTGAGTCCAATTAGTGATGCATTAATATACAGATTCATCAATCAGCAATGAAAACTTTTTTTGGACTTAATAAACCCTTGGATCAGAGTTGTCTTTGTCATCTGACATGTCGTCAATTCGTTTACTAATAACATTATCTGAAAATGTCACCTTTTCCATTTCCTTTGCTTCATTAGTCTCAGACACAGTGTTGACAATTTCCAATCAGGCTGTTAAAATGAGCGATTCTGCAATTATGTGAGTCATTTCAGCTTTAGCTCTTAATTGCTCGACCTTGTAACCAGCTCCTTGGGCTCCATCGGATACCGGGGCAATCGATCCCGGCAGAGAACTTTGTTCCTTAATTCGAGCTTGCGGATGCTGATAAAAGGTCACTGCTTTTTTCCTGCCCAACACGCCTGGTGTGCGGTGAGGTGCTGGCGAGGTCTGCTTGGCTCGCTTCCTCGCTGGATAATTCTTGAGGCCAAGTAAGACATTTAGGCCGAAGGGGGGATAATTGTCAGGCCACACGAATCCCAATGTGCAACAATTCTCATTATGTTGCCTAATTAACGACTTAGACTTTTGGGGGGAATAACTGCTTGTCTTGTGGCTGTGATAACTTTCCAGCTTTAATTAAAAACTTGTCAATTATGGAGGGAATATAAATACCTTCAAAAGTACAACCATGTAGATATGCAGTGCTTAAGGAGACCCAAGGCCTTTGCAGCTTCTAAAGATCAATTTTTCATGGGTTTTAAGAAAAATGGTTTTCGTTTTTTGCATCATTAAATGTTTAAAAAATAAAAATTAAAATAATCATAAGCTAGGGATAAACAATGGAGAAGGAAATGGCAACCCACTCCAGTGTTCTTGCCTGGAGAATCCCAGGGATGGGGGAGCCTGGTGGGCTGCCGTCTATGGGGTCACACAGAGTCGGACACGACTGAAGTGACTTAGCAGGGATAAACAAAATAGATTGCAGTAAAATGTTGATTTAACAAATTTAATTCAAGGATCAAATTTCTGAGAAATTCACAAAATATGACTATTACCTATGTACCTACTTTATGTGTACTGCTACTGCTAAGTTGCTTCAGATGTGTCCAACTCTGTGCAGCCCCATAGACGGCAGCTCACCAGAGGAGGNTAGATTGCAGTAAAATGCTGATTTAACAAATTTAATTCAAGGATCAAATTTCTGAGAAATTCACAAAATATGACTATTACCTATGTACCTACTTTATGTGTACTGCTACTGCTAAGTTGCTTCAGATGTGTCCGACTCTGTGCAGCCCCATAGACGGCAGCTCACCAGGCTCCCCCGCCCCTGGGATTCTCCAGGCAAGAACACTGGAGTGGGTTGCCATTTCCTTCTCCAATGCATGGAAGTGAAAAGTGAAAATGAAGTCGCTCAGTCGTGTCCGGCTCTTAGCGACCCCATGGACTGCAGCCTACTAGGCTCCTCCATCCATGGGATTTTCCAGGCAAGAGTACTGGAGTGGGGTGCCATTGCCTTCTCCGACTTTATGTATAATAAAAGGCATTTGAAAATCTAGATTTACTGGTGTTATAATGGCTCACAGTCCTTTTTAATGAAATGATTTGCTTAAAGTATGTTGAATTATTATTTTGAAACATGTAAGCATTGTTTCTTAATATCTAAAAGCAAGTAACAATTCATTATGAAACTTCACTAAGGATCAGACTTTGGCTCATTGTAAATATCAATTTAAAAAAGTAAATAAAAAACAAAGTAGTGAGTGGGAAAATTGGAGAAGCCAGTTATGCTTTACTCAAGATTCATCACCATCAGGATAAAGAAAAAAATCCTACAGATCTCCAATGACAGAATTAAAAATTGTGAAAAACAAAAGCAAATCCAAAACAACAGTAAATATTTCCATACATTTGCAAAACAAAAGATTTCACTGATACACAGGGATGACTAAAGTCACAATCTGGCCCATTCATTAATGGGATGGCCAGGGTCCTGCCAATGGCTGTAGCCATTAGGGTGCTCTTTGGAGGAGGGGCTATACATACAGTCTTAGGAGCCAGAGTGATAATGACTGCATTAGGAAGTTAGGCTGGATTGAGTCTAGCCTAGATTGTCCGCCTGAGGAGAGGAGTTGCTGAAAGAAAGGCACCATCTTGGTTCTTGTGGCAACTGCCATCTTGGTTCCAGTTTGCAGATAATATCAGCACTGAGGTGGACAGATGGGATCGCAGAGCAGAGAGAGGGATAGAACCTGGGTCTTTGAGGACAGCACTGAGCTGCTGAGTCAACCCACCCTGAAACCCACTGGACCTCTGGATTGTTATCGGAAATAATTCGAGTTCTCTTCACTGAAGCTTGAATCGGGGTATTTCTGTTCCTTGTAGCCAAAGACATCTGGATTGAGGTGAACAAGCTGAATGTTTGTCCAATAGATAAATGGGAAATTGAATGAGAAGAAGATGATTAAGGGATTATAGTAGGAGCTATGTATGGCGACTCAGATGGTAAAGGATCGGCCTGCAAGGCAGGAGACCCAGGTTTGACTCCTCGGTTGGAAAGATCCCCTCGGGAAGGGAGTGGCAACTCCCTCCAGTATTCTTGCCTGGAGAATCCTGTGGACAGAGGAGCCTGGTGGGCTACAGTCCACGGGGTTGAAGAGAGTTGGGCACGACTGAGCGACTAAACACTATGAATGGAGAGAGAGAGAGCTGGAGTCCCCCTTCCCCAGGGTGGTGGCTGGTGTGGGCCCTGGGGGGTGGTGGAGCCCGGCCAGGCTGGCACTTTGCAGCAGGGATGTCAGAATGCGCCTCAATTTTCAGAGTTAGGGCTGGTGAGAGAACCAAATAGTTCTGCAAAGTTTTATTATGATTTAGAAAAGAGTGGCAGTGTTTTGGTATGGGGGCGGCAGGGAATGAGTGATCACTCTTCTCTGAGACAGGTTTCATCTTCCAAACATTCGATCAGAACATGAATGATCGGTGAGTATTAAAGCTCACCTTTAAAGGTCAGTGCACAGACAGGCGGGCTGCGTGGGCCCGCCGTCCGCCTTGGGTAGCCGCGGCAGAATTCATTAACTTGTCACAGCCGTCTCAGCTTGTCAGATGTCCTTCCGCAGGACATAGGTTATCCTCAATGACTCCCCAACTGGCCGAGCCAAAATGTGAAGCCACACAAGCCCTGAGAAGGTGGACTTTGGTGGAAGAGATGGTCAGTGCTTAATCCAATTTCATTCACTGTATTCTAGAACTTGACTGAAATATCTAGCACACACTGAGTGCTTACCCAATGCTAGCACCGTGCCAAACCCTCGAACCCTAATTTTAGAATCCCTAATTTTTAGAATTTTTAAACTCTGGGAGGCCTAGGGGCTGATTCCCATCTAAAACAAAGAAGGCTTGAGACTTTTCTGGTGGTGTAATAGATAAGAACCTATCTGCCAATGCAGGGAACATCGGTTTGATCCCTGGTCCAGGAAGACTCCACGTGTGGCAAAGCAACTAAGCTCCTAGGTCACAACCACTGAGGCCACCTGCTGTAGCTACTGAAGCCCTGTGCCTGGAGCCTGGGCTCTGCAACAGGAGAAGGCGCTGCAACGGGAAGCTGGCCCATCGCAGGGAAGGGCCGCCCCCTGCTCTTGGCAACCAGAGAAAGCCTGTGCTTGCAAAGCCACAAGTAGCCCGCACAGCCGAAGTCAATAGATAATAGTAGTGAGAGCAGGGCGTGCGCGGCCACGGGATGTCCCCAGACATGACAGAGCTGGGCATTCCCTGCAGACAGTACGGGCCTAGCGTTCATAATCTTAATTGCCACACTCAACACTGCTTTCCATCCCCTGCCCCCCGCCCCGTCCCGAAGCAGACATCATTCTAGCCTCTGGGCAACCAGGGGAGAAAGGAGAGAAGAAGTTGGTGTGTGTACGTGTGTGACACATACACGCCTTCACAGCAACAACAACGGGCATTTCTGTTGGAGTCGCAACAACAACGGGCATTTCTGTTGGAGTCAAAAAAACATGATTTTTCAATCACTTTTGTTGACTGTGTGTTAAATACCAACTGAATACTGGAGCACTCCGGGGAGGCGGCCAGCCAGCTTTGGCGTTCCCAGGTGAGAGGGCGTCGTGTGGGGGCCCAGCCGACAGCCCCCCGTGCGTGCAGGTGTTTGCCTGTTCTATGGGCTCCTGGTTAGCCTCCAGGGCACCCTCCCCAGCTCCTGGGAGAAATGAATGGGGGCCCCTGTTGCACCTGATCACAGGTGAGTGGTGGGCCTCTGCTTCAGCTACCTGAAGCTGATCTGAGCCCCCTACCTCTTTCCTGATAACTTGTTATGTGTATCATTGTTTTTTTGACTCCAACAGAAATGCCCATTCAAAGACTTCCCTAATGGTCCAGTGGTTAAGACTCCACGCTCCCAAAGGGAACATGGGTTTGATCTCTGGTCTGGGGACTAAGATGCTGCATTCCATGCAACACAGCTGGAAAAAAAAAAAGAAATGCCAGTTCACTGTGGAAATTTTGGGAAGTGCTGAAGCCTGTGAGTTAGAACAGAAGGTTACCTCCACTCTCCCAGAGAGCTGAAAATCTCCTAGGCTCCCTTCTTGCTGGCTTTCTTCCCTCTCCATCTGTTTCCCTCCGGGGTCTGCATTCTGTTTATTCTGCCAGCATCCACCGAGCACCCACTAGGTCCCAGTAGCTGTCGCTCCACAGTTGAGAGGCAGGAAGGAGCAGAGTCCCTGTTCCCCTGGGCTTAGGTCTAGAGAGGGAGGGCATGAAACTGGAGAGGGTACCCATTGCTCGAAGGGGTGGGGGCGGGGGGCCGCAACTTGTGGGGGTCTGAAGGAGACACCAGAGGTCCATGGTAGGCCCTGGGAGAAGCGTGTCCTGGGGGAGGGGCCTGCCTGAATAGAGGACCTGAGGAATGGGTGTGCTTGGCACTTGGGGGCTAGCTGGTTGGGGGTGGGCAGCCATCGGTCCCAGTGCCTGGAGCAGGGAGACTGGAGAAGGGAGGGAGCTGGGCCGTTAGAGACCCGGATTTGATGGGGGCTTTGGAGACAGCCTCTCGGGCCAGGTGGGATGAGGACCACATGCGCATCTTTGAGGGAGGCAGCCTCCTCCTCTGAGGGGTCCGGACTTGCGGAGACCCACCTCTGTTGGGCTGCCCAGTGGCTTTCAGACCTGAGTAATGTGAAGTAAGGGAAAGTGAAGTCGTTCAGTCATGTCCGACTCTTTGTGACCCCATGGACTGTAGCCCACCAGGCTCCTCCATCCATGGAATTTTCTAGGCAAGAGTACTGGAGTGGGTTGCCATTTCCTTCTCCAGGGGATCTTCCCAACCCAGGGACTGAGCCCGGGTCTCCTGCATCCCGGGTTCAGTTCAGTTCAGTTCAGTTGCTCAGTTGTGTCTGACTCTTTGCGACCCCATGAATCACAGCATGCTAGGCCTCCCTGTCCATCACCAACTCCCGGAGTTCACTCAGACTCATGTCCATCGAGTCAGTGATGCCATCCAGCCATCTCATCCTCGGTCGTCCCCTTCTCCTCCTGCCCCCAACCCCTCCCAGCATCAGAGTCTTTTCCAATGAGTCAACTCTTCACATGAGGTGGCCAAAGTACTGGAGTTTCAGCTTTAGCATCATTCCTTCCAAAGAAATCCCAGGGTTGATCTCCTTCAGAATGGACTGGTTGGATCTCCTTGCAGTCCAAGGGACTCTCAAGAGTCTTCTCCAACACCACAGTTCAAAAGCATCGATTCTTCGGCGCTCAGCTTTCTTCACAGTCCAACTCTCATATCCATACATGACCACAGGAAAAACAATAGCCTTGACTAGACGGACCTTAGTCAGCAAAGTAATGTCTCTGCTTTTGAATATGCTATCTAGCTTGGTCATAACTTTTCTTCCAAGGAGTAAGCGGCTTTTAACTTCATGGCTGCAGTCACCATCTGCAGTGATTCTGGAGCCCCTAAAATATATAGTCTGACACTGTTTCCACTGTTTCCTCATCTATTTCCCATGAAGTGATGGGACCAGATGCCATGATCTTAGTTTTCTGAATGTTGAGCTTTAAGCCAACTTCTTCACTCTCCACTTTCACTTTCATCAAGAAGCTTTTTAGTTCCTGTTCACTTTCTGCCATAAGGGTGGTGTCATCTGCATATCTGAGGTTATTGATATTTCTCCCAGCAATCTTGATTCCAGCTTATGTTTCTTCCAGCCCAGCGTTTCTCATGATGTACTCTGCATATAAGTTAAATAAGCAGGGTGACAATATACAGCCTTGACGTACTCCTTTCCCAGGTAGAAGCCCTCAAACAGCACCCTCACATCTGGAACCTGCCCTGCCTCCCGGCCACACCCACCGACCCCTGGCCACACCCACCAGCCGCAGCCACACCCACAGGCCACACCCACCGCCTCGGCCACACCCACCGGTCACACCCACCCAATCCCTGGTCACATCCCCCCGGCCACATCCACCGCATCCCCAGTCACATCCATGCCAATGGGCTCTGCGGGACCAACTGCTCTGGGATGCCATCCTCCAGGCTCTGGTGAGTTACCATCCCCGGAACCTGGGGTTTCTCCTCACTTTTCTTTTCTCCTGTTTCTCACTTTCTCCTTTTCACGCCATCTCCAGTGGCGACTGCATCTGGCCTCTGTGGACTCAATCCCAAGTTCAAGGCAACTGTCTCTGGGACCTCTCCCCTTGGATACCACTCACCTCTAATTCAGCACATGATGAATCCAGCACTCTGCTGTCCCGAAGCCTGGCCCTGCCCAGTGTCCCCTACACCTGGGAGTCATCCACGAGGTCCGTCACCCCAACGCCATCCCTACTCTGAAGTCATCCCTCAAGGTTTGTGTCCAGGACGCTGGAGTTTGTCCACTCAGGTCCTTCCACCTTGGTCCTCAGGAATCCAGAAGGGGTTCTCTCTGGTCCACACCCCCAGAGCAGCTTTCTCAAGGCACCCCCACCCCCAATCCCAGAGTCCCTCTCAGTCCACAGGGAAGACACAGGGAATTTTTACACCGTTCGCTTCTGATCTTGCCATCTTCCTCGAAACCTTTCGCTATCAGGCTTCCCACTGCTCCTAAGATAATGATCAAAATCCTCAACAAGGTCCCCCGGTAAGTGCTCTCAAAGTGCCTGTATAGCTTCACTCCTCATTGTAATAAATTAATCATTGCTCCTAATGCAGTGAATTAATCGTGTGTGTGTTGGTTTAATGTCTGTTCTCCACTGGAGTTCAGTTGCCTCTGCTGAATTCTCAGCGCCCAGCGCAGTGACATATTTACATGTAGAGAAACAAGCACATAATAACAACGACTAACATTTTGGGTACTTACTATCTTCTAGGCAGTGAGCTAGAAGATAGCTCTGCCACCCCCTGAGAGGTGCTGTCCTCATTGTTTCTGAGAGGAAACTGAAGCACAGGGAGCTTAAGTAACTTGCCTAGGGGCACACAGGAAGGGTTGGACCCAGGCAGTCTGTCTCCTAGGCCATGCTCAGCAATAAACAAAAAGATACGTTCATTCATTGTGGGAAATACCAGAACAGGCAGAGAATTAAAAAAAGAGAAGTCAATCAGAGGGGACCACCACTGCCTTTCGGCAAATATCTTCCTAGACTTTTTTTTCTGTGCCTAAAAGATCTTGATGTCCCTACTGTTCTACTGAACACAACTTGCATCATTCTGCAGTTCAGTTCAGTTCAGTTCAGTCGCTCAGTCGTGTC